>JAOPJI010000101.1:5916341-5929583 GCA_027122695.1 Merluccius productus
AGAGAGAGAGAGAGAGAGAGAGAGAGAGAGAGAGAGAGAGAGAGACAGAGAGAGAGAGAGAGAGAGAGAGGGGAGAGGAGAGAGAGCATAGTGTAGGGGTGAAAGATTGATTTTGGTCTTCTCTGACTAAAACACCAAATGGAGCCAAAAACTAAGCTTAAATTATTGTATTATGTACAAAAACGTTTTTAATGAATGAATGTCAGTAAACTTTCAATAAATCAACTCTTTAAATAAATTATAAACAAATAATACATCTGTTGATGCATAATCAACATTCATTTTTCAATGACATTTGAAAAATGTACAATTTCATTGTTAATTGACAATTTCATTGTCATATAAATTCCTTGAATACGACTATAGTCTTCTTAATCAAGTAACATTTGTACAAAGTTACACCGTAAAATGATGTTTTGGAGGATGTCTTAGTTACACAGTAATGAACATTAATTACAAAACACTGAAAACCATGTGAAGCAGGAAGCTTCGATTTGGAAACATTTTGTGGGCATATTACAGTTTTGGTCGAGCTATTCTATTACTTAAGTCACTAAACCAGTTTGTGATACTTTTAAGACAAAAATTCCCAACTAGGCTTACAAGAGCACTTCATATTGTGATTTAATTAATTTAAACAGACAGTGAACATTTTAATTGCTATAGTGGGGTTTTTCACTGAGAGTTTTTAGAGTTCAATAAAGTTTAATACAGGTTTGATGTTGGATCTTAAGCTATGTCAGCAGAGACTCCAAAAAGCGCAGACCAGACCTGAATAAACCAGACAAGATTAAACCAGACCAGATTAAACCAGACCTGATTAAACCAGACCTGATTAAACCAGACCAGATTAAACCAGCCATTCAGAGCTGACTTGATTTAAGTATCTTCAATTCCATTTTCTTCATGCACTCCACTTCCTTCTCAGCACTCATCACGGTCTTATCGTACATCTCTGCCGCATGCGTTTTCCCCTCCAGCTCCGTGCAACCTGTATCTCCCTGCTCGTCTTGGTTGCCAGGGGCAATCTGGCAGCACTTGCAGCAGCTGCAGCACCTGGCGGTGAAGCTGGCGACCACATGGTCCCAGGGCTCCAGGGAGTGCGCCCAGAGAGGCAGGAAGTCCCAGGAACGTAGGGCTGCCGGCAGCCAGCTGGGACGCCGCCGCTGCAGCCTGTTGATCGCCATGATAACCACCAGCATGACAACCAGCGGAACACCCACCCCTGCCAACGCCTGCCAGCCGGCCATGGAGAGACCGAAGATGGAGAGCGGCAGGACGAAGAAGCAGCAGATAATGTAGACAGCAGCAAACCAGCGGTAGGAGGCGGTGATGTCCCCAAGGCCTTTAGCCAGGCGGATGGGGATGCGGGTGAAGGGGATCGGGTACCAGAGGAGGATGCCGGAGATGTTGAACAGGAAGTGGACCAGGGCAATCTGTACAAAGACCCGGGCAATACATTAGACGGACGGACGGATGGACGAACAGACAGACGGACAGACGGACAGACGGACAGACGGACAGACAGATGAAGCGACCTGTAAGGAGTTCCCCAGTGTCTCTCCAGGACTGGCCATGGCTGCCAGTATTGCGGTGGTGGTCGTGCCAATGTTAGCGCCCAGTGACAGTGGATACGCTCTCTCTATGCTGATGACACCAATCCCTACAGACAAAATACACATCCATACTCAAAACACCCTGGCGATGACACACATCACCTACCACCTACAACATTTTGCATTCTTCCTAATTGTCACATTTTCACGTGAAATACAACACAGCGCTTAGAAGAAGCAACCCTCAAGTCAACTGAACATCTCAGTTGTTTATTGTAAAGAGACATTTTACAATAGTTGTAAATGTTGGAATTTGTAGAACACCGGAATGCGAAAACATGATCTCTTTGATAGATGGAAGAATATATGTTAGTAGGCCTATTTTGTACAAAGACCTCCTAGTATGTACTTTTGCACATACCAGTGGTGTCATGAAATACATATTTTTGATATGAAGGGTAGAAGGATTCAGATGGACAAGAGGCAGACAAAGTGTTGATAGGAGGTTCAATGCAAGTATGAATAGATATATGGATGGATGGATGCATTCATGTGAATGGACGGATGAATAGAGAGGTGATAGTGAGTTGATCTCACCAACTAGTGGGGTGATGGCGGAGGTGAAGACAGAACTGCTCTGCACAATGAAGGTCATTCCCGCGCCAACAACAATAGCAATGTACCCAGTCACCCAGCCGAAGGGAAATGGAAAATCTACACACACACACACACACACACCCACACAAACACACATACACCCCCACGCACATGCACGCACATGCACACACACACACACACACACACACACACACTCACGCATGCACAGAGGCAGGTATTTGTGTGCACACACACACACAGGCAGGCACGCTCACACGCACAACACACACACACACACACACATACATACATGTGGACACACACAGGCACACACATACATGCACACACACACATACACACACACGCATGTTCACATGCACACACACAAATATGTTAATACCGCCACACCTCAAACAAACAAAGAAACAAACAATAACCGGCATGAGCAGGTAACATGGAGGACTTGCCTGTGTTGAGGACCTTCTTGATGACCATGGCGACCTGTCCCTTGAGCATGGAGTTGAGCAGCTTCACAATGAGGATGAGGCAGGAGCAGAGCACCAGCAGGGACAGAGACAGCAGGATCAGACCCACGGCCAGGTCCGACAGCGCCCCATCGACAAACACATGCTTACCTTGGGACACAGTGAGAGTGAGACCAGGCTCTGGTCAATGTATGGATACAGTGGACTTATCTTCACTGCTTAGTCCACTACCCATGCCCTGATACATAAAAAAGCAGACCCTTAGTGTTATGAGTGACACCTTTGTTTGTCCTACGATGGCGCCTCTGTGAAAAGGGTAAATTGTCATACATGGCAAGTGGTATCACATGGCGCTAAAATGGGCCAATCAGAAATGGCCAACATATGTTTCCGCCTATTGCCCGTTCAAAACGTGCCTGTTCAGGAATGGGCCTCCGGTATTGCTGCTTGTAACTTTTTTCGAGAACCACTAATTCATACTCGATACTGCACTTCGTGGGTCCTCGACAATACAAGTGTGAAGTCGATCGGATGAGCAGTTGTTGAGAAAATCAAAGGACAGACATACATAGAGAGAAGCCTTCCATTTTAGTAAGATTACATTAACAATGTACTTGAACAGATCACAGTGTATTCCCCATACATTTCTCGATGTAGTATGTCTGAGAGACATTCTTCAAAGTGAAGGTTAGGTTGCCAACTGCCCAGCATAGAGACGGAGAGGTGCAGTTCTCTGGACCAGGAACTGTCATGTTCTCTGACGTCTGAAACACACACACACACACACACACACACACACACACATTACATAGTGCTTGAGTGCTTGATTCCCAAATGCTTACTTGGGCCACTATCGGCTGATTCGTGTCATTCATATTTATAATATTACAAAGAATATTAAAAATGCTGTTACTGTCTTACTGTGTTTGTGAACATGTTGCACCATATCTTGATGAGACTCATGTTCCTTGCCTCTGCATTTCCAGTGGCTATACCGCTAATGACAGACTCATCCAACTGAGAGAGAGAGACACATGTACAAAGAGAGGGAGAGAAATAAAGAGAGGTGGGAGTTGAGATGAAAATGAAATAAAAAGCTACTTAGACACCTTGCGGCCATCTTGGTTGTAATTGGTAGCTAGTGGGGAACCGGAATGCAGAATCCCCATTTCAGTCTCCGTTTAGAACCAAGATGGCCACTAGGTGAACCAAGGAACCTAGATTGAAGGCCATGCCATCCTCGTACCTGTATGATGGACTCTGTGAGGGGGTCCGTGATGACGTTCAGCAGGTCAGGGGCTTCTCCGCTCTGGATGTTGAAGGAGTCTATGATGAGCTTGGTGAGAACGTACATGTAACCCGTGGCCACCTCCAGGGGTAGCAACACCAGAACAGACAGCCAGTTGAAGAAGTCATGCACTGTGGCCCCTGCAAATGCCCTAAAGGTGCAGAACACCGACAAAATACCCTGCATGAGTTCAAGCTCCAGTAGCACTGATATCATGTCATGGATAAAAAAGTCAGTATACCTGCGAAATGTACTGCGGTCGCCCGCCTGCGTCATGGCAACCAAGGTGTTGGTGACGGAGGTTCCGATGTTGGTGCCCATTATGATCGGCACCGCCAGCTGGACCGTCAACACTGCCAAGGGATGCGCACAAGACCTTCATCATCATGACCCTCATCATCCTCACCACTCTTATCACTATCACAGACAATGTCATCTGTGACCTTTCCGTTCCATGCGGAAAGTCTGGGACACAGCGTTGGTTAACTGCGAGAGCCACCTAGAAGAGGTCTTGATTGACATGCAGGCATGGCCAATCACGGACCGTACGCCGGGAACAGCACTTCTAGAAAAAAAGACCTGTGGTGATTTCAAATGTGATTTAACATTTGCTCAGCGGTCTACGAAAAAAAAGACATACTGGCGGACTGAACAAACCCATGGATGTAAATATAAGAATAAACCTGACAATAAACCAGCCAATGAGAATCGTTTCTTATGTTTCTTCAAGACGCTGGCGTTGTTCAGGACAAGTCGCACGGTGACATAGTGTTAATGAATGGAGGAGGCTGAGACTATCTGTGATGTACACATGCAGGCTGTCACTCACATCCCGCAGAGACCATGCTGACCACGATGGAGGAGGAGGTGGAGGAGCTCTGCACCAGCAGGGTGACCAGGACCCCAATCACCAGGCCAGCCAGCGGGTTGGCCAGCACCGAGTTGTCCTGGAAGATGTCCCCTGCCATCTTACCTGGGGACAGACACGGACGCCAACACATCAGGCCACGTCACCGTGGCAACAGCACAACAACGGTTACTTGAATTCAGTAAATGAGGCATTTGTGTGACCCTGTATATGCCCGCGTGGAACAGAAATGAAGGGTGAGTGTGCGTGTGCCCACCTCCAACCAGCTGGAAGGCAGAGCTAAGGATGTCCAGGGAGCAGATGAACAAGTACAGGAAGCCTATCAGCAGCAGCAGCTTCCCCAGTGACACCTGCACTCTCAGTAGCTTCCCTCCGGCACCCAGGGCTGGGAGAGAGACAGAGAGACAGAGAGAGAGGGCGACAGCGAGAGCGAGAGCGAGAGCGAGAGAGAGAGAGAGAGAGAGAGGGGTTGCCAAGAGGTCAAGTAAGTTATGCAATTGGGAAATTGTTGCGTTGCCTGTGTTTAATGGTTGTTCATTAGACACTCATTCCAAGTGGTATCTTGTTCGTTGTGCAATGTCTCACTACTGTCTCTCTACTGTCTGGATTATTGCCAAATGTTTTGTCTAGCTGTTGTCTCATATCATGTCATCAATCAGAAACAGAAGTCTGGTTAGATATTATCTTTAAAGAAAGAAACGACTGTGTGCCACTGAACACTGGACAGAACAATGCTGCTCTCTATGTATTTATTGTGTTCAACCTTTTAACATGTGGTGTGTGGTTTTAAGATGCATGTGCATGTATTTATCTATTTATATTGTTTAGTACTGTTAGCAGAACTAGTAGAGTTGGAGCCATTTTTGATTTTATATAATTATTATTGTTTGATTTAATTGTCTGATGTGTGTGAGATTATACCAATTTACCTGGGTCTAATGAGTTTAGAAATAAAGTCTCCCCCTGTTGCCCTTAATATGCACTGTGGCCGCAGTAGGGTAGGAAATACCCTAAAAAAATCTCCACACTTTGTTTTAGCACAGTGCTGGAGAAAGGTCTGGCTAGGGGGAAAAAACGCTCTGTCTTGTTTGTATTTCTTTAACCAATCACAATCCATTAGGGCTGAGTAATACAGATCAATGAGGAAAAGCCAAAAGCCTCACAGTTTGAGTGTAAGGGAAAGTTATCCTGCAGGTTCGGTGCAGACTGGTTCATGAGACAGGTTCATGTTCATCAAATCAAGTTTCTGTGAATCATATTAATGCTATAAATCAATACTGCTAAAGGCTACTTTAAAGGAGCTGTAGACAACTTTTCAACTTTCCCCCCCTAGCGTTTCAAAGTGGTATTATTTTTGCGCCACTGTTGCAAAGACAAACCGGATCACTTTCCGTTTCCTCAGAGCCTAGCAACCACAAACAACACAACATTTGTTTGGAAATCTCTGTGAAAGAAATTATTTGAGTAACAATTTGGAAATAATAAAGCACCCTCTACCTGATTTTTGTCTGCACTGAACATCAGCAGCTCCACATGATGTTTCTGTGAAACATCCTTAGAGACAGCACAGAAAATTGAAAACAGTACAAAAGAGCAGAGTTCCTGCATTGAGTGGCACCAGCTAAGGCGGTGCCGTGTCACCTCATAAGGGCTTGACATGGAACCTGCAGCAGTAGAGGAGTACTGCAGAGCAAGGGAAGTTCACCACTATCCTTGCGGGTTCCTTATCCAGCCTAACGCCATGGATGGGGTCACCACCTGATGGGATTGTGTACGATCCAAAGGGGCAGCCAGTGTTTGACTTAGTTGAAATTAAACGCCCAAATGTAACAAGCTATATGGACTGCCAATGTATGAAGATCAATGAGGGCAAACAACACACTAAGGAAATCACATCCTTACTTTTGCCCAAATGTAACAAGCTATGTGGACTGCCGATATATTAAGATCAGTGAAGACAAACATACACTAAGGAAATCCCATCCTTTCTTTTGGCACATCTGGCCCTGGCGCCTTATGTTGATTTCTGGATTTGACTGACTCAACGCTTCCCTATATAATTAAAACTGAGATAGAAGAACAGAGAACAGAGAGAAGCCTGTCACGCTAACATTGCCTTACTCACCTTGCTTTCCAGATACTGTGCTATCCAAAATAAAAACTTGCCAGTACATTGATGGTCACTCTTGATCTATATTTGCTTTCTGTACACTTGGAAAATGTTAAATATTAAACTGTAATTGTATCAAATATTGTTACTGGCAAAATGTTGTTCAAGGCAAAATTATCAATTTGATCCCTAGACACTGAGGGGCACAGGTTAGACACATGTATATTGATTGCAACAAATGATACATCAGTGGAATCTTGCCATTAGGCATTGCGTTTCATAATTTCACACATGCATTTTGTTTTCATAATTTTATAGTGGTATACATGGTATTTCATGTATAAATATATTATACTAATTTTATTTGATTTAACCTTTATTTAACCAGATAAAAACCCATTGAGATCGAGACGCTTTTCCAAGGGTGACCTGGCCAAGAAAGGCAGCAGCATATGTCATAATGATAAAACAGACAAACAACAATTAAATACAAGCAATAAAAACACAAGTAAGTGGGCACCAAGCCAAGAAGAGTCTTATAAATTAAAGTCATCCAGTGTGTATATCGCCTTATACTCAAGGAAGGCATGCCAGCTTTTACATATAAATCACAGTGATGGGTGAGGCGGCTAATGTCATATGTATATATATATATATATATATATATATATATACAGTGTAATCAAGATAAATGATTTGCATTGGAGTGTTTGTGTCTTGTGTAAACTATGGTAATTGTTTGTAACAGTAGACTCTGCCACATGCCACATAAGTGGCTTTTGCTGGGGCCCCCCAACACAGGACACAGGTAGATATTTGAAGAGAAATCTATTTATTGGAAAAGGCAAGTTGGTAGCAGCCGAGCAGATGGTACATGCTGCCATGACAGTGGCTCTCTCTCCTGAGTGTCTGTGTGGTGATAGCTGGTTTATCCTGGGTGCCATGATTGCTCATGCACCACAGGTGTGCAACCCCACCCAGCCTCAGAGTCTAATCAGTATGACTTGGGCCAGGTGAGGCTGTAAACCAGCTATCAACCACACACACTCCATGTTGTTATAGAAAGGTAGGTGAGCAGAACGGTCAGGTGGGTGACCAAAAATATCTGAGTACTAGTTCAATTGAACAAAGTGAATTTATTTCAATAAACCAATATTCAATAACTTAAACAACAATATAAAACATATTTCATGTAAGTATATACAGATAATTGCTATTTATAAGATTTACATCGTAAATTTACATTGCACATTTTTCTGAGACATTTAGCAGCAGTATGGATAGCTAGCGGAAGTGGTATAGCTAACAGAGATTTTAGAGGAAGTACATCAGCACAACCGTGTGCATATTGCCTATTCTAGCAGAATTCTCAAAGCCATGGCAGCGATGGCTCAAAGACATAGACCAGCTGGCCAGAATCCAAAAGGACAGGTATAAAACCAAAGAACTTTGGTCAAGTGAAAACTGCACAGTTGCATAACTTATGTGATGCAAACGAACAAGGCTATGGTACTGAAGTTCACAAATTACATGGAAGGGGTACACGTTGCATTTGTGATGGGGAAATCGAGAGTCACCACTCAAAGCAGTGACAATTCCAAGATTGGAATTCACTGATGCTACACTGGCTGCACAAATGGACAGAATGCTTCGATCAGTCAAGCCACGCCATGCTGAAATAGCTTAGAAATAAGAACAGGAGGTTCCACATATTTGTGGCCAACATGATTGAAGCGATCCATAACCTATCAAAAGTAAACCAGTGGAGGTTTGTAGACACCAAACACAACCCAGCTGAGGATACGTCACAAGGACTGAGCATTGAACCCTTCTTGAGTTCTAAAAGATGGCTTTAGGACCAGAGTTTCTGGAAAGATCTGAAGCACAATGACCAAGAATTGCAGAACTTGGCTCCGTCCTCCCAGATGACCCTGTAGTGTGGGGAGAGGTTATTGTTACCAGCATTGTTATCAGGGAATGGCCTAAAAAGAGCCATACCTTGGATGATTAAATTAAAGAAACTCCTTTTACAGATGAGACAGAAAAGGAAAGGTTTACTCACTAACAAATGTCCTGATCAAATCAGGACATAGGACGTCACTGAAAGACCAGATGCTTCTGCTCAAAATTTCTTCAGCTCATGCACAAAGCCTTTTGGTAGAGGACAATGAAAATGCTGAAAAGGCCATAATTAGCCACAAGCAGAGAGCAGAAATCACCTTGCTGGAGAAAGGAAAACAGTGCAATAGAGGAAGCTCCCTATATAAACTGATCTGATCCTATCATTGACTTTGGCATTCTGAGAGTGGGGGTAAGGACTAGAAAGATGGCTATGCCAACTGAAGTCAAACACCCAATGATCCTACCTAAACATGAGCCACAGGTTGGTCACTCCAGAAGAGGTCATATGCGCTCCAAACTTCATCGCGGTATTGGCTGTCTGGTGCTAACTCTTCAGCAAGGAAGATTATTAAGAACCAATGACTACAGGCCAAAGCCAGAGAGCAGACTGGCTGATCTCCCACTAGATTGAATAATACCAGATCTTCCACCTTTCTCCCAAGTGGGTGTAGATTATTTTGGACCCATTGAGTTGAGACTTGGCCGTGCTCATGTCAAGAGGTGGGGAGTAATCTTTACTTGCCTGGTAAGCCGTGCTTTTCATCTGAAAGTTGCCAGTTACCTGAATACAGATGCATGTATTTTAATGCTCTTCATCGGTTCATCTGTCGTCGAGGCTCAATAAAAAGCATCGGATCAGATCAAGGCACCAACTTCATTGGTGCACAAAAGGTGTTGGAGGAGTCGGTGAAACTACTAGATAACAACAAAATCCAAAAAACTTCTCAAAAAAGGAATGGATTGGACATTCATCCCTCCCACAGGAGCTCACCATGGTGGACTGTGGGAGAGGTTAATAACATTGGTCAAAACAATTCTCTACTTTGTTCTAAAAGAACAAACTTTGGATGATGAAACTCTACAAACAGCCTTGTGTGAGGTCAAGGCAATCATGAATGATAGGCCAATCACAACGCTGACAAATTACCAAAATGACCTTGAGCCCCTAACTCCTAATAATTTGCTTCTACTGAGAACAAATCCAGTCATACCCCCAGGACTGTTCCAGAGAGAGGACCTATATTCATGGAAGAGGTGGAGGCAGGTGCCTTGCCGACCTGTTTTTGAGACGATGGACCAGGGAACACCTTTCACTTATGCGAAAGGCCCAAATAGAATACAATCAAAAGGAATTTCCCCCCTGGAGACCTTAATGTCATTATTGATGACAATGCACCAAGGAACTCTTGGCTTCTAGGACGTGTAGTTAAGGCCTTTCCAGGGTCGAAAGGACTTGTCTGTAGTGTTGGTTAGTGTAGTCTTGGTTAAAACTAAGACCAGCATCATTCAAAGACCCATCACCAAGCTCTGTCTGCTCTTGGAGGCGGCTGATCCAGCCTACTAAGCCTATATTTCCAGTCACGTGCATCCTTTCAGTCTGACTGCTGGATAGAAGGACTCTATGGACTCTTGGTCTCTGACCCTCTGGTAAAGGTTACCTTTGAACAGCAGAACCATGGCACACACACATACACACACTCATTACTGGTCTTACATGGACTTTGAAAGATTACAAACAACTATAAACTTAAGTAAGCAATATACTATTGACTTGAGTAGGCAACTATGCCAAGGAGAGATGTCCTATGTTTGGTTGTAATGGCTCTATTGATTATTTGTAATATTTTATAAGCAATTCGGGGCTGGTACGTTGGAGCCAATTTTGTTTTCATATAATTATTATTATTTCATACATATTATTATTGTTTGATTAATTTTCTGAATGTGCGTGTGAGATTCTATGTACCTTTACCTGGGTCTAATGTGCTTAGAAATAAAGTCTCCCTCCCTCCACCTATGTTTGTCTATATGGATCAAAGTAATGGGGGGACAGGTGAACATAGCTAGACAGTTATAGTCTTTTGACTGCAAGCTCTTTTTGTTATTGTTTTTCTGGATAAAGTTTATGTTATGTTTGTACGCTGCATGCCTGGATTACAAAATAAATATGATGTGATGCAACGTAACAAGAGTCTCCACGATTATTTGGAAACAAATGGAGGCGAGTCCGAAACCACAACCCACCCAACAGTGCGTATGTTCGTTTAGAATGTCTTTTTAAAAAGCCAAGACAAGTAGAGCTGTTAATAGCAGCTGTACTGTAATGTCAAACAGTGAGCTGAAAGGTGCAGGTTTTTTACCTGACCAGGGCGTCCCTGTGGCCTTCAGTTCTGGCAGGTCCCAAGGGTCCTCTGCTGCATCTTCCTCTATCAGAGCCACCGTGGAGTGAGCTGCTGCCATGGAAACCGCCCTCTCTTTCACCTCTATGAGAACAACGCAAAGAAAATGACTTTTATATGACTTTTGATTTTTTTAAACAAATAGCTAAAACTCAAAAGACTGTGGCAAAGATTGTAGATTATATGCAATTGTATCAGAAGTTCACAATACAAAGGACACATAAGCAAGGACATCAGAAAAAAGATATTATACCATTGCGTCCGTTTTCCATTTGTCTCCCATTGTCCTGTTTGAGCTCCGGTCGAGGGGCCATTTTCTGATGAAGCAAGAGAATAAAAGAGTAACTATATAGATAAATGCTAAACTTAAATATATTGACCTGATTTGCATTTTTGGAAGGTAAAGAATAGCTTGGTATATTCTTTTTCATAGTTAATGTAATATTACAATTAATAAGTAAACATTAAATTACAATTAAAAAGCAGTGCAGAGACAGTTAGCAGAAAGTTAGGACACAAATTGGCAAATACACACACACACACATGCACAAGACTATTGATCTGGTGGACCACATGGCTTACAGTGATCAATATCCAAGCTGAAATTACCAATGTGGTATGGCTCAATATTTGAATCAACAATTTAAAAAAATATATGTATTTTTTTTTTTAAACTAATTATACAATAACAATAATAATAAGAGGACCCCCTCAAAAACGAGATGTGTCATCTCAAGGGGTTATCCTCCCAACAACCACAATAAATTTCAAACTTTGACAATAATATTAATGATAATGTAATTCTATTATTTTCTATAATGTATTATAATATATTAAACTACATTATAGGAAAGTAATAACCCCCTTTCACTTTAAGTATGGTTGGTAGAAGTTTGTCATTAGACATTTACCATGAATAGGAAATTCAATTTAAATTGGATGGCCTCGCTCTTATACTACTATACTCTATATATTACCACAGGTTTAGACACAGAAACCTTGTCTAAACCTTGCTTTCAAATGACGAAGCTGATCATCCTTATTAGTGTCACCATACAAATATGTCATAAAAAACTGACCTGTGGTCACCATCAGCAGTTTATTTTATGAAAGAATAAGATGAATAAGACAAATGAACAGGATAAATAAGACTAAGGAAAAGGATGAATAAGACAAATGAACAGGATAAATAAGACTAAGGAAAAGGATGAATAAGACAAATGCATAGTGAAGATGTCAAACTCATTCTGGTTCCTTACCTGTGGTGGTGGGGTTTAGGGTCTCTGTGGTCTGGTGGTGGTCTACACAGCTTGCTTCCAAGGAGCCCACCTGAGTCTCAGGGGACAGCTGTGCTACCTTCAGTCCAGTAGAATGGATAGCTGCTTTGCAGCGGAGGGAGGGGGGGGGGGCTCCAGCAGTGTTGCAGTGCATGTAATCCTCCTGGTAGAGGGCCGTGGCTCACGTGGCGAGGAGAGCTGAAGTCCTTTATGTCCTGATTTCCTATCTCACCTGATGTAATTTCCCCGTAGCAAGGTGTGTTGTCACGATTACCTGGAGATCATGCTTTGCCACAGGTTGTGGCTACAGCTGCTGTTTCACTTACCGCTCCCTATTGCCCCTGCTCGTTCAAACAGATTGCCGCCCCTGTAAACCATTACCCTCTATGCTCTTTATACCCGCTAATTACCTGTTCTGTATAAGTCACTAGTATGTCCATTAGATTGTCATAAATCTAGCCTATAAAAAGTCTTTTGGCAGAACACACACAGCCAGCTGGTGAATAGGTCTGATAGCCCCAAACACTGCATTAATCCCCTGATGGGAAATCTCAGTTTTATAGTTTGCAGAGGAGTGGCAATGTAGAAATCCCCCCTCTGGTCAGGGTTTGCCCCTGTACCAATACAGATAGATTCACTCCAGCATGGGGGGGGGGGGGGGGGGGGGTGCACCGGGAGCAAGGAAACACCGCCTGACGCCACACCACCATCATAAATTGAATTTGAACCTTAGCCATTTTTTGATTTATTTACCTAATTT
>JAOPJI010000101.1:6069614-6088846 GCA_027122695.1 Merluccius productus
CCCCCCCCTCCCCCCCCCCCCCCCCCATCATGACACAGGTGTCGGGGATCCACTTCAACGGCTGGAGGCTGACCCCCAAGCTGGGCGTGTACGTCCTGGTGCTGTACGCCATCTTCCTCTGCTTCTCCATCATGATCGAGTACAACGTCTTCACCTTCGTCAACCTGCCCATGTGCATGGAGTAGAAGAGCAGAGGGGAGTGGGGGGGGGGGGGGGGGGGTCACCCCCCCCCCCCACAACGTGACCCCCCACCACCAACACCACCATCATCACGGGTCATCATGCCTTTGCAGACACTTTTTTGTGCCTTTATTCTTTTTGTTTTATCACTTTCTCTCGGGGGAAACCACTGATTGAAAGTCTATATGCGTGGCCACGATTGGCAACAAATAGTCCACATTTTTAATTGCGCTGCCTAAATCAATTCGTTTAGTTGGAAAGTCATGCGTCTGTTCCCCACAACTGTAATTCTTATTTCAAACGCGACTGCCTAAAATGATTAAAAATAATAATGTAGACAAACTGCAGTGAAGGGGGAACATGATTTATATTCGGGGGGAACGCGAAGCAGCCTCTTATCGCAGGGCTGGGACTCCTTCTGTAGGCTGTTTTATAGTTATATATATATAGTTTTATATATATAGTTATATATTTATACATGTCAACAGCCTCCATAATATCCGTCTTTGTCTAGGGACTGCCTGGCGAAGAGCCGTCACACGCAAGCTGCAGAAATATCATATGGGCGTCACGCATAAATAAAAAAAGACTCCTTATGTCTCCTTATTTCAAAAAAAGCTTTTTTTCTGGCCTCGCTGGGATATATAGGCTATTGTCCTGTGAAATAAATGACTTATAATCAAACAATGTGATGCAACGTGCGAATATTGACGGATATTTTCAGTACAGCAATTTTGTATAATTCATGATTAAATAGAGGATGTGAGGTTGTGCTGGTGTATAAACGGTGATACAGCCTGTTGGCCTATAGGCCTAATTTACGCTGAGTGATCATTCTCACTTTCTCAGGCAGACTTAACCGTTAAATGACACATTGCTCAGGATCCTTTTAGTCAATTAAAATATCAAATAACATGTTCGTCTTCAACGAGTAAACTCATTTGCAGTCATGTGATCCACAGATACACTGACCCAAAAAAACATCCACAAAACCGTTTTGTTTTCTACACTAAAACATCCCTAAAACAGAAAGGTTTTGTGATTGCGTCACCAAGTCCACGCAGTCGGCAGCGTCCTAACCAATCAGAGCACAGCTTGGGCCTGGCCGGCTGATAGGAGGCAGGAGGCCCATAGATACACGGGAGACCACTGTATGGGTGGAGGCCTAGGGTCCCAGAGGACCTGCCTCCACAGTCAAATCCTGAATTAACAAAACAAAAAAGAAGACCCACACATCATTAATGTCTATTTTAATAATAAACATTTTAGCAAGGGATATATTCATTTCAAGACGACCAATCACATCCACATTTGGTTTAAATAAACAAAGAAGAGTAATATCCACACATTATACATAGGCCTATTATTAAACTTAAATAATACAATACACAAATAGTATAATAACTTTCCATTTATACTATATAGGCTACATACAGATACAGTACACTAAATAATTAACACATATATATATATACACACACACAGTATACAGTATAAATACAGTATATTGTAAAAATATATACAGTATATATACATTATAAATGGATATAGGGCCTACTAATGAATACTGGATTGTTAATCTTATTGAATGTGCATCTTTGTTGGAATGTTAGGCTGCCCCATCAGAACTGCAGATACAGTCACAAAAGTTTTACAGGCTTGAATGTTAATGGACAACAAGCTCCTTATAGCCCTTATCAACAAGCCGTTATTGTACCTTAGGCTGGGCTGCAGTTAGATATTATATAACACTGGGGGCATAATAGTGTCTCTAGGGGTTAGGGTGTTTGACTACAAGCCGAAAAGTTCTGCAGGTTTAAATCCCACCGTCTGCAGTAAACCTAGAGCCATCCTTTAGCCAAAATGCACCTATAACCCTTATCTGTCTCTGTATTCAATACCTAAACCCTACCTGCTCCTTAAAAAACTGTCTCTGTATTCAGTGTCTAACCCCAACCTGCTCCTTAATGACCTGTCTCTGTATTCACTGTCTAACCTCTAAGCTTTTGGGATAAAAGCGTGTGCTAAATGACTACATAGTAAAATGTAAATCAGGGTTGAAGAGGTGGGGTAGTACTGTTGTGTTGTTTAAAATGATCTCTGTCAGAGACCAGAGACCAGAGAACCAGTGACGTCACTGCTGCATATTCATGACCCAGATCAGATTTATTGCCGGCCGGCTCCACAGACCTCACGTTAAGGGTTCATAACGTGAGTTATGGACCCGGCTCTCACATCGCACGAGGTTCATGGTCCAGCTGATCTTTAAGAAATAAAAATATTCACACAATCCAATATATATATGTAATCCATACTTGACTGACCAGCTTGCTGTATTATTATGGTATTGTATTATGCATTCTGTTTTCATCTGCATGGCTGTCGGAACTCACTAGAGGGTCCTGGTCTCAACAAGACCATGTTTGAACACAGGACCATGGGTCTAATACAGTCTTTGAACACATACCCTCTTCCTACACGGGATATACTGGGTGTCTATAGGACGAGGTCTAGACTGGGTCTCTATAGGACCAGGTCTAAATGGTCTCTATAGGATTAGGTCTAGACAGGGTCTCTATAGGACAAATTCTAAAAGGCCTCTATAGGACCAGATATAGTGGGTATCTATAGGACTAGGTCTAAAAAGTCTCTATAGGACTAGGCGTATACAGGGTCTATATAGGACTAGATCTAAAGGGTCTCTATAGGACTAGGTCTAGACAGGGTCTCTATAGGACCAGGTCTAAAAGGTCTATAGGATCAGGTCTAGACAGGGTTTATATAGCACCAGGTCTAAAGGGTCTCTATAGGGCCAGGTACAATGGGTCTCTATAGGACCAAGTCTAAAGGGTCTCTATAGGACCAGGTCTAAAGGGTCTCTATAGGAAAAGAAACAACGGGACTCTATAGGATCAGGTCTAAAGGGTCTTTATAGGACTAGGTCTAGACAGGGTCTATAAAGGACGAGGTCTAAAGAGTCTCTATAGGGCCAGGTCTAAAGGGTTTCTATAGGACCAGGTCTGACTGGGTCTATAAAGGGTCTCTATAGGACTGGGTCTATAAAGAGTTTCTATAGGACTGGGTCTAAAGGGTCTCTATAGGACTGGGTCTAAAGGGTCTCTATAGGACCAGATCTAGGCAGGGTCTTTATAGGATCAGGCCTAAAGGGGACCATGCATAAAGGGTCTCAATAAAACCAGGTCTATAGTGTCACTCCTATATCAGGTGTGAACACAGGAACTCTAATACGGGGCATTAAAGGATATATTGGGCTTTATTTTGTGTCTTTATTTAAATCCTCCATAACACCTGACCCGATGTTTTTCTGTTTCTCTCTTATCTGTCTGGCGAACAGCGGAAAGCAGATTATTTTGGGAAATACTTCCAGTGTCACCCTAAACCGCATTAACACTCGTCAGGGAGAGAGGCGCCCGGTTGCTCTGTTGTAATATCTACCGTTTGTAGAGTGACAGGAAGGCAAATTCCAGTGTATGGCAATGGTACGTTTATTTATACAGCAACCTTCAAACACAAAGGCCATTCATAGTTCATAGGAAAATCACTGACAACACAATCAATTAAAAGACAAATGTAAGAGGAAACTATAGGAAGGTAAAATAATATTTAGGCCACTGCATGATAATAATAATAATAATAATAATAATAATAATAATAATAATAATAATAATAATAATAATAATAATAATAATAATAATATTTAGCAGAGGTGCCCACAAGTCCTAATAGCAGGCACCCTGCAGATTTGCGGCATGCCAGTAGCTACTCCGCGTAACCCGTTCTAATGAACTGTTTTCCTCTGGTGTGCCCTGTTCATGACCCAGGCTAACCCTCCGGGTGTGCTGGCTCTGCTGGATGAGGAGTGCTGGTTCCCCAAGGCCACAGACAAGACCTTTGTGGACAAGCTGACCCAGGAGCAGGGCACACATACCAAATTCCAGAAGCCCCGCCAGCTCAAAGACAAGGCAGACTTCTGCATCATCCACTATGCTGGCAAGGTACAGTTGTGTTGTTGTTGTTGTTGTTGTTGTTGCTGCACAGAAGGTTGGATATGCATCGTTTGTAGAATATGTACTTTTCAAACTCCCCTTCCCAACATAATGCAGCACTATAATCATCACTTAATACTGTATCGTCTGCTTCATTCACAGGCACATGTATAAATAGCTAGCATAAATCATTGTTCTGTTTTAAGCCCATATTACACTCTTCTTTTCACTGCTTTCTGGGCCATATTGTCTGTCTCTGTCTCGGATTTGATCTCTTCAATGCATTTCCTATCATCAATAATTTCACAGAGCTCTCTCTGCTAACAAATGACAAATGCTGCCGCCTCTTTGATATTAGATATAATAAATACAATGACACAGGCCTTTATCATTTCCAGATATTACTAGTGGTCTGTTAACATTTAATTAAATACATGTCTGCTGTTTTCAACATGGTTTTAAACAATCATTGTAGGGGGCACAGTACACTCTATATAGTGAAGGGTAGTGTAGTCGTTGTATATATTTGTATCCCAGCCATAAAGCTGGGATACAAAGAGTTTCATCACTGCACTCCCCACTCAACATGCTGTATCCCGATGCCTAACCCCCTACCAGCCTTCAATTAGCTTCAATAATCCTCAACTAAGCTTATCACTTGGTGGAAAGTTAGTAGAACAAGTTAGACTAAGACTAAGTAAGACTAAGTTACTTGGCATTGTGTTGGATGCTAGACTTACATGGACTGAACACTATAATATTGTAACTAAAATGGGTCGGTACCAGGAAATATTCTAGGTATGTAACATCAAGAACTCTGAACCAAGTGATTCAAACTTTAGTTTTGTCACACATTGAGTACTGTCCAACTGTCATTTGGTCATCTGCAGCTTAGAAAGACCTAAAAAAAAACTCCAACTCACTTGAAACAAAGCGGCCAGATTAGCTCTTGTTGTTCATTGTTCAATGCACACAAATGTTTGTCAAATGCACAGAAATCTCTCGTGGCTTCCTGTAGAGAACAGATTACAATCCAGTCTTATGATCTCCTTCAAGAATGTCTTAAATGACAAGAAACCACAGTATTTTTCCTAGTAGTGTACATCAGTAGCGAACATACAGTATATAATTGTTTTGTTAAATTGTGTGATTTCTGTGTCGGACCCCAGGAAGACTAGCTGATGTTATGGCGTTAGCGAATGGGGATCCTAATAAATAAATACTATGCTGTTTATTTACTGTGGCTTTACTTGCAGGTGGACTACAAGGCAGACGAATGGCTGATGAAGAACATGGACCCTCTGAATGACAACGTGGCGACTCTTCTGCACCAATCCACCGACAAGTTTGTGACAGAACTTTGGAAGGACGGTAAGCCCCCCCCCGGCCTATCCATGCATCCACACGGACGAGTCTGATCTTTTCAAATGACACAACTAGTGTATGTTTTTGTTTGCTTAACTTTCTAGAGCCTATTCACAGCACTTATCGGAGACAGGCTTTTATAAAGTGTTGTTGAAGGACAACTCGGAATTTTCCTTTTAAAGTTATTTCTCTCTCTTTCCCTCTCTCCGTTTCTGTGTTGTAGAGATTCAGACCTTTCAAAGGGCCTCTTTCTATGACAATGTCACTAGTCTGGATGAGCTAGAAGGTGAATGTTTGGGCCATGCTGCAGAAAGACCTGGGCAAACAAAACATGCTGATTTATTCAGAAATACACATATTTTCAAATAGACAATGTAAAAAATCCCCATATCACTTGCTGTACATATCTCCCTCTAAACCTATTTCTTATGGATTCACACTTAACAAACACACAGTTATATGTTGTTATTTTAATTTAACCCCATGATGGGTCAGCAGGTATATTGTTAAGTTCAGCAGCAGAAGTAGGTATTATAGTGGATGTATTCTAGATGTTTGCCCATGTCTGACTGACTCTGTGTCTCCATGCTTCAGCCAGTGCTCTCTGTCTGCCTTGGCTACAGTGGCTCCCATTAGCTTCCAGGCTGCATGCACCATCGTTTCAGCAGTAAAGACTTACAGCCAGGGCTGCTTACAGCCGGCCATACAGGCTCTAGCACATCAAATCTCAATATCAAAACAAGTGATGACTTGTAGGTTTTCATATGTAATGTATATTTTTATTTTTTGTAAAGATGGAGACTTCTATACAATATATAGATACATTCATGTTTGTGAACATTCTGTAAAAAATTGAGACTTTTTATTTATTTTATTTTTCAAATTGGTCCATAAAATTACTTTTGCTTAGAATTTGAGTGTTTCACACTACGCACATCGTGCTAAAGTACATTTGAGAGAACCTTATTTATTTATTGTTCCTCTACAGGCAAGCAGTCATATTTATTAATACGAGCTAAGACAGAAGTTAAATATCTCCCTTCAGATGTGTTGTGTGTGTGTGTGTGTGTGTGTCATATATTGCCATTATTGTTTGTCTGCTGTCCAAATGTCTGAGATGATGAAACTTGACTGATTTAAAGATGAATGCCATTATTTCCCTCTTGTACCTATTTCCTGCTCGGACAGATTCACTGAATGGAAACCACATGTTGATATCTGTGTGTTTGTGTTGGCTGCGTTCGGTACTATAGACGTCATCAGCTCAGAGGGTCTGGATGAAGCTCACGTCTCTGGAGTAAATGAGGGAAAATGTGAAAAAATTCCAATTGTTAGAGACCTGTTAAAATAGTTTTATCTCTGGCAAGACGATGGTTTTAGCAGAGCAGTCCATGCCCTCACCAGAGCTGCTGGTCCTCAGTGCTATACTCTGACCTTTTAACCCAGGCGCTGTCCTCATCCATCCATCTGTCATTGTGTATCTGTTCGTCCACCTCATCAATCATCCTCTTCACCTCATGCCGTAGCTGCTGCTGTGTCTATCTATGAGTCATTCTGGAGCCGTTCCAGTTTGCCAGTTCGATCCATGTCTCCTCCTAAGCTTAAGTGTTGAAGTGTCGTTGTGCAAGATGGCCAACTGGCTGCTGCCAACAAAATGTATGTGTGTCTCCCTGCATGGCTGACACCGCCGTTGGTCAAAAGCGCTGTATAATAGCAGTCCATTTGCCATCTTTCATTGTGTAAGTTTCTGCACCCAGTGAAGACACCCATAGCTCCCGTTTTCATTCTCCGCTCTCTCTCTCTCTCTCACTCTCTCCCCCTTCACCAGTGGACCGCATCGTGGGTCTGGACCAGGTTGCCGGCATGGCGGAGACAGCGTTCGGAGCTACCTACAAGACCAAGAAGGGCATGTTTCGCACGGTGGGGCAGCTCTACAAGGAGTCCCTCACCAAGCTGATGGCCACCCTGAGGAACACCAACCCCAACTTTGTCCGCTGCATCATCCCCAACCACGAGAAGAGGGTGAGGCCCTGTGATACGACCACTAGAGGATGGGGAAGGATTCTTACCTTGTTGTCGTGGGTATTGAGTAGAGGATTACATCTACGGCAGGAGTTTCTCGACTCATGGCCCACTTTCCTATCTCAAAAGTGTTTACCCTTAGCCGACATACAATATGGTATTTTGGAACCGAACCATTACCCAATTATCCAAAGAAGCCATGCAATATAAAACTTAGCCTGTAGTATCATTGTGGTCCACTAAAGTCTCTGACCCACAGGTTAGGAATCATTGGGGAATGAAATCCCAACATGGTAAACTTAATAGATTGTTTATTTTTAAGGAAACTAATAATTGAGCATCAAATAATTGTAGCAATAATTGAGTTATTGTATGTAGAACATAAATGTCTACATTTCTGATTGCAAGCGTCTCTGTCCATGCCCCTCGCCACCACCAGGCTGGTAAGCTGGAGCCCCACCTGGTCCTGGACCAGCTCCGGTGTAACGGAGTTCTTGAGGGGATCCGAATCTGCAGACAGGGCTTCCCCAACCGCATCGTCTTCCAGGAGTTCAGACAGAGGTAACCTGGGGCACACTGCAGATGTATCTAGAGTGAGGACTGCTACTCATAGATGTTACATTGATGGCGCTTTCATACCAGGAACCCAGGCCAGGATCCGAGTACACTTGACCCCAAAGTCCAGATCGTTTGATTAGTGTGAACACTGTGAACCATACTCGAGTCAGTTCCCGAGTCTACTTGAAAATGTGGTCTCAAGTATGGTTCAAGTGTACTTGGATACAGTTTACATCAGGTGTGAAAACTATCTGTACCAAAACACGGAAGTGGACTGCTATTCTGAATATCTGCGTCTGCGCACAGCACGCGCCAATCTCATCCTCTGAACTGCACGGCCATAGCTGATCAAATTGGAAGGCAGACGAGAGGTTCGTTCATGACATTGTCTAGAAAATATCAATAATAGTAGGCATAGCGCTAAGGTTGACTCCATTGTATGGGCTTGGGATCTTGTGATTGGTGTGCTTTTCTACACTGGAGCAACAACGTAAACAAATGTAGTGTAGTTTACTTATCTTCTTCTTTCTGTTTCTTGGCGACTCGCAAACCAACGAGGTGCATACTGCCACCTACTGTATCGGAGTGTGTAGATACACAAGTATGGAACAACGTTACCAATGTGAAAGCTGACCAGTGGGGGAGTGGAGGGGGGGGGGGGGCAAACGTAATTGGGCCGGGTACGAAGCAATCCTACCTCATGTGAAAGCGCCCTTACATTTTGCTTTGTTTGTTTTCTTTGTGGTGTTTGTGTTTGTCATTAACAGATATGAGATCCTGACTCCCAATGCTATCCCTAAGGGATTTATGGATGGCAAACAGGCCTGTGAAAGAATGGTAATGCACTTTTGTTGATATATTATTTTTTATAGTTCCCAGTAGTTTATGTAATTTCTATGTTGTTTATGCTCATTTAGATCTTTCTTTTTAATTATTATGAATTAGAATAGAGCTGACCTTTTCACTAAATTTTATATACCGATTGTAAATTGACAACCATTTCTATTGAAATGAAATGAGTTGAACAAGGCTCTGTACATCAACATTTCCAGTTCCTGCGTAAACTCATTATAACTCTTCAAATACACAAACTCGGTAGATTCGAGCCCTGGAGCTGGACCCAAACCTGTTTCGGATCGGCCAGAGTAAAATCTTCTTCAGGACCGGGGTACTGGCCCACCTGGAGGAGGAGCGGGACCTCAAGATCACTGACATCATCATCTACTTCCAGTCAGTCTGCCGCGGATACCTGGCCCGCAAGTGAGTGGCGACCCTGGTGTTTGTGTCCTGATGCTGGGTATCTAGCGAAGTTCTAGTCACCTTGTTCAATTATTTGTGGTTATAATGTTGAACATTAAACAGACAAGACCTCCTCAAGTCTGGGTCTGTCTGACGTTGGTGCCATGAAACTAGGGTTGGGGCTTCGGGAGATAATTTGAATTCCTGATTCCTCTCTGCAGGGCCTTCTTCAAAAAGCAACAGCAGCTGAGTGCCCTAAAGGTCCTCCAGAGGAACTGCGCCGCCTACCTGAAGCTCAGACACTGGCAGTGGTGGAGACTGTTCACCAAGGTGACCAAGCTAACCCTCTATCCCTTTATTCCAGTACATTCTATTGCTTCCCCACCAGGGAAAGTTTGGCTTGAACCTATAGCACAAACACAGTTAGTGAAGCAAAACTAGGGCTGTGCCCAACTAAAGATTTAACTACTACCTTTATGTTGTATACATTTATGCTATTAATGTAATTTAAAAAAAAATTCTGGGGCATCAGAAAATGCACGTTAAGTTAACGTTAAACATGCACATGCACTAAGTAGGTCATTTAGCTTCCTCAGTCCCTACACTTGGATAAGCCTAATAGCACATATTCATCCAGGCTATCTAACGATAGAGTGGCCATGCTAAGTGGCTAATGTTAGGCTACTTACATGTTTCAAAGTATAACTCATGTTTGAGGTCGACAAATGATAGGCGAAAGTTGGCCTGCAGAGTTTGCAGGTCACCTTCTTGGGGTCGTCCTTTACCTTCTCAAAATGATCCCACACTTTGGATTTCCTGCCTGACATAGCCTACTATCTAGTAATAACCGCAACACTAATGTCCGTGACCGTGTCTCAGTGTTGCCATTTCCTGTTTCTGCCGTTTCAAAATGCCCTCTAGTGTTTCATAAAGCCATATAGGTATAGGTTTTGACCTCATTTTGACAATCGCAGCTTTTTTTTTCTACGTTTGGTGGACTATTAGGGGGGCAGCCCTAAACAAAACATAAACGGTAAGGTTAATAAAGGGCCATGTGATAGCTGTGCTAATGAACTGCAAGTGGCTTAGTGCGGTAAGGAATAATGAATCCACAAATTCAAGTCATTATGGAACATTTCATTCATTTCTTTATATTGACCTGTGTTAGGTGTTTTGCACAAACACCACCACTTGTCTCCAGAAAAGAAGCTGCTCAACCAATTGAGCCAATCAATTTGATTGGACAAACTAGATTTGGATCCTTTTTAATGACTTGCCTTAAATTGCACCTGCTTGATATTCACATTGCCATAGCTCTCTTACTTCAGTGATCTCATTCACACCGGGTGTTCTCCAGTGATCTCATTCAGCGCCGGGTGTTCTCTTCCAGGTGAAGCCCCTGCTGCAGGTGACCCGGCAGGAGGAGGAGATGCAGGCCAAAGACGAAGAGCTGGTCAAGGTGAAGGAGAGGCAGCTGAAGGTGGAGAACGAGCTGGTGGACATGGAGAGGAAACATCAGCAGGTATGGCCAAGGGGACTCCATTCATTTAGTTTATTTAATTCATTAAAATGTGTTCATCACTAGACTTTGGTGATTTCTGCTGACTATTAAGGCCTTTCCTAATCTTGGTCTGTAATAGCTTGAGATATGCACAACCCTTTGAATTTGTTCCTACGTCCTTTGCTGCCAAACATGATGTGTTTTGGCATATCTGATGCTTCTGATATCTGATGCTTCTGCGGGAGGGCCTGGACACGAATACATGTGTGGGAATCATGAATTTCAGAAAATAATTGCGTCTGGTGATCATTAAACTGCCAACACAACATAACCTGTACATGTTAAGAGTTTTGCAAATGGACCCTGATCGGTCCTTGGGAAGCTTTAAACATGCCTTGGTTTCTACAGATTGTGGAAGAGAAGAACATCCTGGCGGAGCAGCTCCAGGCAGAGACGGAGCTGTTTGCCGAGGCGGAGGAGATGAGGGCCCGCCTGGCCGCCAAGAAACAGGAGCTGGAGGAGATCCTGCACGACCTGGAGTCCCGGGTGGAGGAGGAGGAAGAGAGGAACCAGAGCATGCAGAACGAGAAGAAGAAGATGCAGGCTCACCTCCAGGTCCGCCTCCCTCCTCCCACTGCAGGCTCATTCAAGACTAAAGCCAGTTGCATACTAATGCTGTGCTAATTTGGTATACTGATATCCAAGCTAGACATGCTAATGATGCTATCTGGGCTAGGAATGTGTATTCCAGGTGTCAGTATCAGTATGTGTGCTGGGCAGGTCTGTAAGGTTCTGTGTTTTTTCTTGTTCACCACAGGACCTGGAGGAGCAGCTGGATGAGGAGGAGGCCGCCAGACAGAAGCTCCAGCTGGAGAAAGTCACAGCTGAGGCCAAGATCAAGAAGATGGAGGAAGACATCCTGCTGCTGGAGGACCAGAACTCCAAATTCCTTAAGGTGAGAACTTGAGAACGTTCAAAGCGGGCCTGTTTAAAATCAACTGCAATACAAATGGGAAATAGGGTTACAGATCATTCATTCAGGTCAGTCTATTCATTGACTGTTGATTCGATATTTTAACTGTCCATCTTCGATGTTTTTGACGGTCAGTGTGAAGACTTACATCCAACTATGTAACTATTTTCACCAGAACCCACAAAAAAAGTGTTAATTGTTCATTTATCTCTTGTTATATGCCAAATATATCATTTTTTAGTATTTTTCCATCAAAATCCATGTCTTCTCTCCACCAGCAGCACTGTCAGCTCAAATGTATATGGCCTCACTCCAACAACTTCATCATGGTCGTCTTCTTCCTCATTTTCATCCCTGTCCGATTCGTCCAATTATACGTCGGCAAAATCCACAGGCATACATATATGTGGAATAAAATGGCACTCTTCTGAGTTCACAGGGCCTTTAAGGAACTTCATGCTACATCTAGTGGTCTGATTTCCCTCTCATTGTCTGTGTGTGTGTGTGCGCTGTGGTTGTCGTGAACAGGAGAAGAAGCTGTTGGAGGACAGGGTGAATGAGATAACCTCACAGCTGACGGAGGAGGAGGAGAAGGCCAAGAACCTCGGAAAGGTGAAGAACAAACAGGAGATGATGATGGTGGACCTGGAGGGTAAGACTGCTGTACAGAGCCATGCTTTCACACCCACCATGCTCATTCAGGGCAAATACAATCTTTATTTCTACCTCAACTCTGCCAACCTCCTTCGCTGGGAAGGGACACAAGTGCATTAGACATCAAAATGATACAATATTATTCAGGGAGGTAGCAGCATAGCCACAGTCCTGTTGTCAGACTGTGAGATGAAGAGAGAAAGACAGTAGTGACATCATATCATCGAGCTATAGTGCCACCAACATAAATGAATAAATAAATAAAACAAGTGTATTGAAGATTTGAATAAAAGATCAGACTGCCTCTGAAAATATTAGTTGTTGTTTTTTTAAATAGTGAAAATAGGAAATAGTGCAACACAACAGTCACACTATAGGGTCATTGATAGGCCAGCCAGCCTGTCTGAATGTTCAGGAACAATTTACAGTGTGTACAAAACCACAATGGTTTAATGACGCTAGTAGTCAAGCTAAGTGTGAAAGGCTTTTTGCAGGTTTACGTTGACCTCTGACCATATTTCACTCTGTGTTGAACCTCACGTAATGCAGGTTATGAGACTATCACGTAGGGTTCTCAGGTTCCTCCTGGATCTAGAAGTCATATAACCAACACAAGTGCACAAAGGCGCGTCTCAAACTAGTTGGAAGGAGAGTTAGGGTTGTGTAATGAGGTAACCCAGGCACAGAATAGCTTCCAGCATGTGTTATTGGTTAAACATGCAGAGAAATTTCCATTTAGCATGTTAAGCCATTAAGCATGTTGCTTAAAGGCCCTATTAAATGAAAAATACCTTTTCCCTGTGTTAATTGTTCATTTATCTCTTGTTATATGCCATATATATGTCAAAATTGCTCATGCAAAATTGCATCAAAATGCGAATGTTTTATTATTTTTACATCAAAATCTCTGTCTTTTCTCTTCCTGTAAAACGGTTTCAAATGTTTGATAACTCATCCTGCACGGGGCATTTACTAATTTTGCATTCAGTAAAAATGCTTCAGCTCCATCACAGGGATTAGCTTGTGTCTCTCCTTCACCAGCAGCAATATCAGTCGACTCGAAGATACCATCATGGTCTTTCTCTTCTTCTTCCTCATCCCTGTCCAATTTGTCCGTATACTGCAAAATCTGTAAGGCGTAGGCAAAGGTGGTGGCAAGAAGTCCACCAAAACAGAGAGCAGGCTGTTGTCATGGCTTTCCATGTTGAGCTGCTAGCTACTGTGAATCTGGCGGCACATTCAGCGATATTGGCTACAGTAAATGCCAATCAATAGCCGAGATAAGTCGCTTACTAGCTTCATGTTTTTACCGGAAATATGTAAATATGCAGAACCAAATAGCACTCTGACTTCCGTTTCATGGGGCCCTTAAAGAGGACCAGTATTACTAGTTTATACATGAACCTGATTTGTTTTTTTCATTTATGGTTTGTTTGTTGTTGTTTTTCTCCAAACATGCGCTCACACTCAATGTTGTGTTTTATGTATTTTTTTAAAATAATACGTTGTCTCTCTGCAGAGCGACTGAAGAAGGAGGAGAAGACCAGGCAGGAGCTGGAGAAGGCCAAGCGCAAGCTGGATGCGGAGACCACGGACCTCCAGGAGCAGATCGCTGAGCTCCAGGCTCAGGTGGAGGAGCTAAAGACCCAGCTGGCCAAGAAGGAGGAGGAGCTGCAGGCCTCTCTAGCCAGGTGGGGCAGAACATGACACTAGATAGATGGATATATAAATACTATATCTATCCCGAAGGAAATTAAAGTTTTTCAGTAGCAGACGAGACAGAAGACGAGATAAAATAAGCAGGGGATAAGCTATACATAATAGTAATCTTGAAAACGCCATGCTACACAATATAAGAAGAAAAAAGGTACAAGGAGGGGATGCATAATGAAAACATAATAAGAGCAGGTGTGGTAAGAAGATATACTATATACTATATATATACTACAGCGTTGTTGAATACTTGATTCTGATTGGTCAATAACGTTCCATGGGTGTGCATTATTGTTCAATGTGCGACACATCAGTACAAATGTTGCACACAACAGTCAAATAGAACTGTCGACCAGATGTTGCTTGACAATGCAAAAGCAATATGCTCAAAGCACCACAGAAGAATATTTTAAATTCAGCTGATAAAAAACAATACGTGAACATAACTAATATCTAGGCTGTTCCGTTATTATTATTGTTGTTATCCTTGTACATTTTCCAATAACAGGGCAGCCCGAAGTGGTTTATTCTGCTTCTACCACAGTTACCAACAATGATTACGTATGAGTTACTTTAATGTTTAATAATGTGGCCAACGAAGTTGGCTTTGAGTTCATCATTTAGAAGCAGCAACTGTTTGGTCTTATAGCTGCTCAGTATTCTGTATTCAGTATTCCGCTCAGTTTGGTCTACTGCATCTGAAACACACACACACTGTTGAATAGGCTTCCCCACAGCTTTCATCCCAAGCTCTGCCATGCATTCAAACTCAGTGATGGTGATGGATGTCTTCCATCCAGAAGGTCTGCCTTAGTGTTTTCCACAGGAAAGGAACAGTGAAGTGATCTAACAGCAACAGGAAATGGCCATAACGGATAACAGTCCAGAAGAAGCTTTCCTCCCTTCTTTTCTCTGGAGAACTTGGTTTTTTCACCAGAGAACTTGCCACACATGGCTCATTTAGGCCTGTCAGTTTCCTAATGAGCAAAGTGAGAACTCAACGTCTCGACTATCACCTCAATTAAGCCCTTCTCTTTAATCCACTTCAGCCCAATTCCCCTTTTGTCTTCCACAAGGTAGACTTGTTAGCTGTCCTATTTAATTATGTTACCAGTTAGGCTGGCAACAAGAGCTGATGCAAATGAGGTTTTCTGCTCTCAAGGTCACTTTGTATGTTGTTGTTTTTTGGAGAGACAGCCGCTGCCTCACAAAAAGCCGGCCAAACTCCCGGTAGAATTTACATGTTTGCCTGTGAGAATCCCAAGTTTAGTCCCCCCCCCCCATACCCCCCAGACGTGGGGAAATCTCAGACATCTGAAAATAGCTATAACTGTAGCTAAAACTCAAGCCACTAGAGGTTGCTAATGGGAAAACATACATAGTGCAACTAAACTGCTTGATTTGTGAAAATATGTTCATGGAGGTTGGCTCTTGGCAATGTCATGGTTTGTGGTTTTGGCATTATTTGTAGAAGTGTGGTAACCCACGCTAACTTGTCAATAGTGTCTCTCCACAAATGACCACTGAATAGAAATGTTAAACAACAGAATAACAAGCCATGTCTGTGCTTGGCAAGGAGCGATGAGGAGAGCAGTCAGAAGAACCACGCGCTCAAGCAGATCCGGGAGCTCCAGGCCCAGCTGACGGAGCTGCAGGAGGACCTAGAGTCTGAGAAGGTCTCCCGGAGCAAGGCGGAGAAGCTCAAAAGGGACCTGGGAGAGGAGCTGGAGGCTCTGAAGACGGAGCTGGAGGACACGCTGGACACCACCGCTGCCCAGCAGGAGCTCAGGTACTGGTTGTTTTGCTCCACCTCTAGCCCTCACAGCAGCACAATTGAAGAAACACATTGGTACTTCCAAGTACTAAATGTGCTGTGTCTTGACTTAATTATTTCAAGGTACTCATGAGCTTGATCGTGTGTTACTTTAGTCTAGTTTTCTTTCATAGGTAAAATCTTGAATGTACACTGTGTACTTTATACCCCATCTGTACTTTTCCTATTTGATGCTAACAGTATAATAACATGCTTGCTGCCTACTAACTGGGCAGTAACGGAGTGACTTTGGACTCGAGTATGTTGGTGCACTAACCACTCCACCTCCCTGTGTCGTCTGTACATCTAGGTCCAAACGAGAGCAGGAAGTAGTAGAGCTGAAGAAGGCAATCGATGAGGAGACCAAGAACCACGAGGCCCAGATCCAGGACATGAGACAGAGGCACGGCACCGCCCTGGAGGAGCTGTCTGAACAGCTGGATCAGGCCAAGAGGGTGGGGCTCAACACTAGCTCCTATAACCTGTCAGTTCTGGGGGGTCGGGGACCAGAACCTGTTGAGGGAGATCTACTAGTGGGATAATCTGAATACATCTGTGATTGGCTCTTGATCCAGATTGATTGTTATTGATTATCCTGATTGATTATTTTACAAAACAAAAAACATTTTAGTCGTCACTAATTCATTAAATAGTCTAATGAAACTGGAGAAGAATCGGTTCATAAAACTCCCGGCAAAGGGTTTCTTAATAAAGATGGGCGGAAAATATTACCAGTTGCTCCCCAACTTTAATCTTCTTCTGCTGTGTAATATGTTTTCTTTGTAGCACATAACCGGGCAAGATCTCTCGTCATCATGTTAATGTGTGATACTCCCTGCAGTTCAAAGCCAACCTGGAGAAGAACAAGCATGGTCTGGAGACGGACAACAAGGAGCTGAGCAGTGAGGTAAAGGGCCTGCAGCAGGCAAAGAGCGACTCAGAGCACAAGAGGAAGAAGCTGGAGGCCCAGCTCCAGGAGCTGATGGCCCGGACCACCGAGGGAGAGAGGGCCAAGGGAGAGCTGGCTGAGCGCTCCCATAAATTGCAGGTATGAAGGGATTGTACCTATGCTGTAACAGATTCAAACATACAAAAAATACACACATGTATCTATTTGTTGTATTGATTTACAAATGTTTTGTGTGTGTCAATTATTGAAATGCCATGATCAGATTCATTATTTCATCATTATGGTCAATATAAATCCACAGTGTGCATATAGAGCCCCATTACAAATTATTGCTAATTATCTTAATTGTTGTGATACCTTTTTTGTCGTGTAGGTTAATTTTGTCCTAATCTGTCTTTCCCCTGAAAGCTTGAACTGGAAAATGTTTCTGCCTTGCTGGAAGAGGCAGAAAAGAAGGGCATCAGACTAGCCAAGGACACCAGCAGCCTGGAGAGTCAACTGCAGGACACACAGGTAATACAGGCTAGATCCATCACCATTACATATATGCTAGGTAGCAGGACTTCACTGGTTCACTGTGTCAAGAACTGCCACTTGTCTGGAAGAGGTCTCAAGCACCAACCAATCACGGACCGTATGGAGGGATCAGTACAGTCAAACTACTCATCACTACTCAAATGTGACAGAACATGTGATGATTATAATGATGATTATAATTTTCGAAATCAAAGAATGCTGCTGCTAATATTGTGTCTTGGTTGTACATTAGACAAAGTAACAAGCATAAGACAGTTGAGCTCTGATAACTGAAAATAATAATTTATTTTTAGCCCTGAAGATCGGCTCATGTGATGCTGATGAACTAATAACCTAACCTGGTTTTCTGCCAACTGGGGGGTGCTGGTATGAGCTCCTCCTGGCAAAAATTACCACCTAAAGACACTGTGGAGTGTGTTGTTGATAGCTAGTTTACAGCCTCACCTGTCTGACTGATTAGACTCTGGGGCTGGGTGGGGCTGCACACCTGTGGTGCAGAGCAATCATGGCACCCAGGATAAACCAGCTATCACCACACACACTCAGGAGAGAGCCACTGTCATGGCAGCACGTAACATCTGCTCGGCGTATTACATCTCGATATTACATCTCCAATAAATGCATTCTCAATTCAACATCAACCTGTGTCCTGCATCGGAGGGCCCCAGCAAAAGCCACTAAGGTGACGTGTGGCAGCGGTGAACTGCCACAGACACCTAACCCTAGCTAGATCCAAACGAGTTGTCGCCTTGTATTGTTGACTTTGGTAGGGGAACGGTGCCTCTCATTCAGCCACTCAAACAAACAAACGCCACTTGTAGTTTAAATGGAGGTAGTTTATTTACCTTTTGCATATCACCTCCTAGCATCACCGGGTTTGCCCGCCAGTTTCCTGATGGCACTGTGCTCTTCCTCTCCCTGTGTCGTGGTTGCTGTGGTGACGTAGGAGCTCCTCCAGGAGGAGACGCGGCAGAAGCTGAACTCCGGCAGCCGCGTGCGGCAGCTGGAGGAGGAGAAAAGCACCCTGCTGGAGCAGCAGGAGGAGGACGAGGAGGCCCGCCGCAACCTGGAGAAACAGCTGCAGGGCCTGCAGTCTCAGGTAGGAGGTGGGGTGATGGAGCACTGCCTTAGACTGCTCATACTGCAAGACAGTAAGAGACAGAGCGCTGTTGATCAGGATACAATAGAGGTGATGGGCTTTGCATTAATCAACCTTACTTTCATGAATCAGTCAATCAACAAATCCCCCACAGACCAACTGGTCTGCATGCCAATCCCACCCAGGTAACACATCCCTATTTGCTGTTCAACCTAGAAAGGGAGTAACCAGTTTGTGCTTGGCTTGTTCAAATTACGGTAACCCAATAGGAAATATGGGGTATGCACCTTTTTGTGTTGTAATGTATAGCCGAGAGAAGTTGTGTTTACAGGTAACAATGGGAGGGCTTCCGATAGCCCTGCCCCCCGGTGTTTTGTAATACTGTTGCACTGTTGTTATACGGCGCTCACGGGAGCGCCGTATCTATTTACACTCGCGCTGTTGGCCGCGACAGTAGTTGCAGTCTTCTCCTGAACAGAGGTGGCGCCACTGAGGAAAGGCTACCGAATTTGCTATTTCTACGCAGTAGAAGAAGAGATATACTAATACTGGTACCCATAGACATTGTCTATGCTGGTACCCCCGTGTCTTTAATTTCTTACACATCATTAGACATTCAGTTAAGGTTTAGTTCACCGGGATGTCTCTCACTATACAGCAT
>JAOPJI010000101.1:6088946-6103585 GCA_027122695.1 Merluccius productus
GACACCTTGGAATTATTTTAAAGGACCATTAACACAAAATAGGCATTTTCACCTGCCAAAAATTGATTGAAGAACAACAAAAACACCAGGCAACTGCAGTGCCGGACCAGATTGACAGCTCTTGTTGTGGTTGCGATCTTGTTGTAGTTGGAATCATCTTCTTTCTTCTTCGGACAATGTCATGCTTCATTGAGGCCGAGACTGTAGTTTTCCTATGAGAAACTACGTCTCCCTTCTCAGACTTCCCCTAGGCTTGGATCACCTTTGAAACGCAACATTAGTCCTCCATGGTTGAATGGTTGATGTGACATTCCACAATTATGGGGATCTGGGCTTCCTGGAGTATATGTGCATCCGTCTCTTTTCGTGTGTTCAAAGTCTAGGTCCATTTGTTTTCAAGTCATGCCAGATTGTTTTAGCCTATTTTGTTTTATGGCTATGCTCTCCAAACCAGAAAGTTCTCATTTGTTTTCCAGTGATCATTTGTCCATGCCACACTATTGCATACTTTGACCTTTTTCCACACCAATTTGACTATGTGATGTCCTTCAAAATGATTTAGATCCACACAAAGGGGATCCTGGAATGCCAAAAATGAGGTAATTTGTTGTTTTAACATGTATGTGATGTGTGTTATTTCAGTCATCAGTGTTTTCGACTAAATTATATTACTAACACGACTTATACCACATTTTGGATAATATCGTTCCCATTTTCCGAACATGAAGTCAAACCAATCAGTGTTCCACATCACATGTCCTGCGTTGTCTTTGAGCTCTACAGCTAATGTCTCTAATCTGCCCTTGGCTTTGGGGAAAGTTCCACCTGGAGACGTATTGTTTGGAATAAAGGTGCAACATGCATCACTGAACATGAAACATACTCCTCCTTTCTCAGCTAGTAGCGCGTCTAACGCTATTCTATTGTAGTACTTGTTCTCCTATCGCTTCTAGGACATCTCTTGTATAATTGACAAATCAATGACAATGCCACATTTGTGTTTATTGTACACCAGGGACATATAGATTCAAAGCATCCTGCTACTTGGTTTCTTGCTTTATACTCATCTGGGACTCCTCTACATATACGCGGGTCTTCGTCATATACACACTTTGCTCGTTTAAGTTTCCTCTGTGTTTCCTTTCTAATTGAGGAAAGTTTGATGCAGGTATTGTTGCCGTTGGTTGAGCCAACATTACTCCTACACATGTGCTGTTCCACCCATAGGGCACTGTCATTTGCAAACGATCATTTCCACAAAGCCAAAACATTGCTCTGTGGTAGTTTGTCTTAACAAGGGTTCTCTTAACGGACACGCAACTTTTTTCCCTCATACTCGGCTCTTGCTTTGGCCATTTTCTTACTTCTAGATCCCAAGCGTCCTCTCCTCTGTCAATGTGCATCTTATGTTGAGTTGTGACTCTTTCACACTCTTCCGTGTATGCACAACTTCTATTTGAACATTTAACTGTTATTGTAGCTGTGCCTGTGATATCGCATTTTCTATCTTTTTAGCCGTGGTGTCCCTATATGATCCTGTCTTCTGGTGTTAGAACCATGAATACTCCTGCTCCCTTTCCTCTTACCTTATAATTATTGAGGTTTCTAGGCGGAGTCTATCTTCTGAGGCGGCTGCAGTAGGTACTGCTAGTGCACAATTGTCAAGATGTTTTTGACCCTTTTGTATCTGGGGTCCTAAGCTGGTTGAGTCGTCTTGGGCTTGTGTATTTATTGCTAGCCATGACCATATCTTTATGCAAGTTATAATTGGACTTAGTCTCCCTGTCTGTGTTTTTTTTATGATGCTCCTAAGAGACTTAGGAGCTGTCCCATCCAATGTTTGTGTGTTTTTCTTGCCTTTTTTCCTACCTGTTTGGCCCTCTTGTGTTGCAATTTTACTACCTGCCCTTGCGGTTCTTGTTCTGCGTCTGTTGATCTGGTCAGGTCCCTCTCGTCTGTCTGTTGTGTGGGTGTATGGGGCTTATTTGGGGCTTGCTTGCCAGTTGCTTTTCCATCATTGTCCTTTGTCTCGTCTGTTGGTCCGACCTTCACGGTTGGTGGTGATCCCTCGTTGATCTCGTCTCTTGGAGATGATCCTTCTGTGCCAGTCTTCGAGACCGGTAATGATCCCTCACTGTCGCTTGTTGGAAATTTGCTTCTCACACCCTGGTGATCCATAAGTCACCCCATGCCTTTTTACGTATTCTTTAATTGATCTTAGGTTGTGACACGATTATAGTTCTCCTTTGATATATTTGATTAATAAAAAATGAACACACTTCAAACTGGTTCACATGTGACTGCAAAATATATCCCACAATCCCTACAGCGAAAGAAAACATTTGTCTTTACCTTTTGATTGATCCGGTCGGTTTGTTATTGTGTGTAACCAAGTCTCACCAAGGGGAGTTCAGAGCGAAACTTCTCCTTGGTGAGATGCTGCCAGTTTTGCGGCCGACGGTTGAAGCTTTGCTGGACCAATTGCAAAAATGGTTGCAGAAATGGGTCCCTGAGACCCAACATGATTGGAAAAAAAGTTGACTTTAAGGAGCAGGTAGGGGTTAGGGCATCTTGCTCAAGGATGCCTATATGTAGACTGCGGACATTGGGGGATCAGGATTGGTTGAGAGCTGAATGCCCTAACCTCTAGAGCCCCGCCCCCCGACATATATAAAAAATATATACAAATATTTCCTCAGCTGTAATCAACAGTGAGATTTGTTTTTACACAGGCATATTTGTGCTAAAATCATGTTGTGATTTGTTTTAACAATTTGGCTTGTTTCCAATGCCTGTCAACCTATGACAGGCAATAATAATCCTTATTATACATTCATTGCAATTCACCCATCATACAATTTAGTTGTGTTTAATTGTTTCACAGAAATTGTTTATTGTTTCTCTCACGCCCCCCCAGACATGAATCAACTAAACAATGTTGAAAAATAGTACAATTAAGTAAAAAAGTATAATCTTGATTAAACTGGTTTGGTAGCTAATAGGCTAAATAGCTGTCTGATCTTCCTACGTATTACCTCTGTATGTTTTATAACCTTAGCCTGTTAGCATGTTGCTAGATTTGCATGTAGACGTCATGCTCTACCCTACTGCATACCCATCCAAAAATGTCTACAGATCAACCAAAATAATGTCCACCGAACACGTTTCAGCCACTGCTGTCTTCTGTCTAGCAGAGGTCCATCTTCTTAAGGTCTCCTCCTCCTCCTCCTCCTCCTCCTCCTCAGTCTGATCTCATTATCTCAGATCAGCTCAGGCCCCAATCCCTGTGAGAAGTTAATTGCATGTCCCAGGTCGCTAGCGCGTCTGGCTAACCAGCAGAGAGCTAATTCTATTTATGTTGCTTAGTAGTTCAGATTCACAAAACTTGATGAACCCTGGGGGAATTGTTACAGTTGCTCTGCTCAAGATAGAAATGACGGCCTAAAAAAATATGATGTATATAGGTTAAAAAATATGTGTGTGCTTCATATGTGTAGGCCTAGATGGCATGACTTGCCTTTGCCATCCTAGGAAAAGAAAATATTGCGAATGGTCTGTTGAATCCGCTATCGCAACACTATTAAACCAACTGGGTGGCATATGTTCTCTAAAAGAAGAACAAACAGCTGTTCCACCGCTGGTGCAAATAGCATTATTAGCTACTGACACCTGGGTGCTAAGCATCTGCCTTGAAAAAAACTGCTCTCAGCAGCTTACAATGCAACACATTGCCATAAAGATGGCGATAAAGGTGACTTGAAGTGTTTAATGTTGGAATGTAAACAGATACTTTGTACATACATGTAATATACTAATAACAGTATTAGTAGTATTAGTATAAGTAAAGGAAGTATTATTAAGATATTGATCTGATATTGGTAGAGCGAGGTTGTCATGCCAACCATGAAGAGCAAGAAGAAGAAACTGAAGGAAGAGGAACAGGCAGAAGGTAAGAAAACTATCTATCTATCTGTCTATCTATCTGTCTGTTTGTCTGTCTGTCTTCCTGTCTATAATTATTTATTACAGTTATGATGTATTGTCGACTGTTTTCAGTGGCTGTGGAGGTGGAGCTCGAGGCGGCAGCCAATAGGAGCCAGTCTGACAGCAAAGAGCCTCTGACCCCTGAACCTCAAGAACACGCCCCGCAGAGGAGGAGGAAGAAGAAGAAGACCCCACCTACAGGTTTTTCTTTTTTTTCATGTATCACTATATAATGTAATATATTTTAATTAATTGAAGAAATGTGCATTAACAAACACTTTTTTGTATATATTTCAAAACATTTATTACAGACTAATCTATATTTTTGAAATGTTTTTAGTTCAGATTACAACCACACGTATTCTTCAGAAAATTAACTGTGTTTGGAATCGCATACTAATGTACTTTGAATAGTATGAATGGTACAATTGAGAATGTAGTGCGTTCACACAGCATAGTATGTGGATTTTGTGTACGCCAGAAATGCCCGGACGTATACTAGATTAGCAAGAATTTCTGAGTATGATGATATGCGTGAGCTTACTGGAAAAACTCAACTGCCCCACAATGCATTGCGTCTCTTCAGACATCACCTCACATCGCCGAAAAACATTGGCATTGGCATTCAATTTTCAAGCAGGCGTCATTTAGATAAACCGGCCACACACTGGAAATCTACAGGGTGACTTTATCGACCGAAAACATATTAAAACAAAAAAAGTGACATATAACAGTCAAATTACAGCTTTTAGCCTGCTTTTAAATCGCCGCTGGTATTTAAATCGGTCTGCTGGTAATGGCATACTTAATCGTTAATTTAGGAGGCAGTATGCAGTACATACTCATAGTAGTAGTAGGCAGTACGTTAGTATGCGGTTCCGAACACAGCTGAAATTCATGTGAGCTGGTCTGGTCAGAACAGGAAGTAGATCATTGTGTTTCCTGTGTGTCTTCTTAGAACAGGAAGTGGAGCAGCAGAATGGGGGCGTGGCCGAGCTGACTGATGGAGAGGAGACCGTCGTCATCCGCAAGACCAAGAGGAAGAAGTAAGGAGGGAGAGAGCGAGACATTTAACTACAGAGAGAGACAAAGAGACACAAACAGAGACAAAGAGAGAAAGAGAATTGAAGGAGAGACCGATACAGAAAGATAGACAGATTTAAACTCTCTCTCTGTGTCACATGACAGGAAGGTGAAAGGGGCGGAACGCTACAACGACCTGGAGGCGGAGGATGATGACATCATCACCGAGAGCCAGACACCCATCCCCCCGCATGCACTGTTCTCGGCCCCAAGCGGACACAGCCACCCAGCCGGCCCCGTGGTCGTGGAGAGGAGCCGTGAGTCACCGGGAGTCAGGGGTCACGGGGACGTGAATCGTGGTGCGTTCATGTCGAGTGGGGTGGAAGATAGCAGAAAGATTCCCATTTTTACAACTTACATGCAGCTCTAACTTACGTTACAGCAAATAAAATCACATCATTCTGTGTGCTCTTAAGTCACTTTTGTTTTATTTACCACCTAATTACCAGCCGGGTGTTTAGGAGTTGGAAGGAGGTAACTACGGTAACGCCCATTCTGCATGAACGCAGCATCAGTCGTTTACTAACCCTGTCACTAACCATCTCATGACGTGTGTGTGTTTGTGTGTGCTTAGGGCGGTTCCACTGCGAGCGTTTAGATGAGGACCTAATGGAGGACTACATGGAGGTGCGCCCCAGCTGGTCGACCCGGGATGTTGCTGTGAAGATCCACAACGGTTTCAGGTAGACGCTGGGGATCGAACCCGGAGCTCTAGCTAGGAGCACACTACACTATCCTGCCATATAGTTAGACTATATCTACCTGTCTGTCTGCCGGGTCTATCTCTCTGCCTGCCTGCCTGCCTGCCTGCCTGCCTGCCTGCCTGTCTGTCTGTTTGTCTGCAGGGTGCTGGGTCTACCTGTCTGCTGTCTTTCTCTCTACAGGGTTCTGGGTCTATCTGTCTACCTGTCTGCTGTCTGTCTATCTGCAGGGTTCTGGGTCTACCTGTCTGTCTGTCTACCTGTCTGTCTGTCTACCTGGCTGTCTGTCTGCAGGGTTCTGGGTCTACCTGTCTGTCTGTCTGCAGGGTTCTGGTCTACCTGTCTGTCTGTCTATCTGCAGGGTTATGGGTCTACCTGGCTGTCTGTCTGTCTGCAGGGTTCTGGTCTACCTGGCTGTCTGTCTATCTGCAGGGTTATGGGTCTACCGGTGTCTTTCTGCAGGGTTCTGGGTCTACCTGTCTGTCTGTCTTTCTGCAGGGTTCTGGGTCTGTTCTCCCATGGGTTCCTGGCGGGGTATGCAGTGTGGAACATCGTGGTGGTGTATGTGTTGGCAGGAGACCAGATGACAACACTACCTAACCTCCTTCAGCAGTACCACCCCCTCGCTGTCCCCGCCCAATCACTGCTCTACCTGCTGCTGTCAATCAGCACAGTCTCCGCCTTCGACAGGTGACATACCTACCTTATACATGTGGTTTTCAACTTTACATATGTAAACTTCGTAAACCTTTTGTTTGTCTATATACATAAAACATACTAATGTATGTGTTTGTCTCTCGTCCTCTCTCCCCTACCTGTGTGTCTATATGTCTCTCTCATCCTCTCTCTCCTATGTGTCTGTCTATGTCTCTCTCATCCTCTCTCTCCTACCTGTGTGTCTATATGTCTCTCTCATCCTCTCTCTCCTATGTGTCTGTCTATGTCTCTCGTCCTCTCTCTCCTACCTGTGTCTTTGTCTCTCATCCTCCCTCTCTAGGGTTAACCTGGCTAAAGCTTCCATGGCTCTCAGAGGATTCTTCTCTCTGGACCCAGCAGCCCTCGCCTCATTCTGTATGTAGTACTGATACAGGAACTAAGACTAATACAGTACGTAGTACTTGCCCAACTTCCTGTTGGTAACGCCAAGCAATTATGTTACATACCTTAGAATATTTTAGTTATTAATACAGGAATATACAGTCAGTGGCAGTGCTTATTTGATTCATGAACACTCACTCCTAGTCACACAGTATTTCTGAAAACATATTTTTCCCCCTCCGTTTTCCCAAAAATTCCAGACCCACACCTAGCCTGGGTATTACCCATGCTGCCGAAATGTCTAACTGCCAGACAGCCTGGTGGCTATGACCGGTTCCTCTCGCAAGAATTTGCGAGGATTTGATGATGACGCGTACTATGCGACAGACTTTGTTTTGTTTGGAAAGCCATAGCCATCCGTCAGCTATTAGTGAGTGAAATGCTCCGTGAGAATATCTGTTTTGAGTTGCCTGCGCTTGCCTCTGTATGAGCAAATTTCGATTTTACACCACTCACAGCTTATTTCTGACCAATCAGGGCATCTCTGCCCAGATTGAAATCCATCTTGCCTGTCAATCACAGTTGTGTGAATGCAGAGAAACCTAGGGAGGCAGCAGAGGGAGGGGCTGTTTTTTTGGGTGGTTTAGTTTCAAAATCTCTCTTCCGCTCTTTTCTGCTCTCTCTTTACAACTCTCAAATCTTACCTACAGCACCTTTAATTCCTAAAGGCATGACTACACGCCAGACAAGCAAAAAGGAGGTTGATCCTGATGTGATTGCAGAGTTGCGACTTCTGCGGTCAAGTATGGACTCTATGCAATTGAACTTTGAGAAACAGTTGAATAGCAAAGTTGTCTACAAAAATGTATGCAGAGAGCACTGACCAATAGATCCTGGTGTGTCTATAATTGTCACTGGATTGCTGTATGAGGAGGACAAGAACATCAGAGATTGGGTTTCAGATAACAAGATTAGACTACTCTCAGTTTAGTTACCATGGCGACTCATGCTGTGAACGTAACCTAGCGCAAACCCGGTACATAGCAGGTTAGCTCCAAGATAACCTCGCCCACGGCTGCAGTGGTTTAATGATTCATTGGTTAATGCCAATGAACAACTTTATATAGTCATATCCAAAAATATTGTCTTCCAAGGCGTATCATTTTTCCTCCTTGTTAGTTGTGGAGTGTGTGTGGTTGATAGCTGGTATACATACATATACAGCGCTTTTCAAGTCCTCAAAGGTGCTTTACATATTAAAATAAGGGGCAGCGACGGAGACAGAAGACAGACGAACAGAACACAGACACACAAGGATCACTTCCTTCAGTATGTAATAAGAACACTACTACTCATACTCCTAATACGACTACAATATTACTACTAATATGACTACTACTAATGACTACAATACTACTATTACTGATACTACATTAGTACTACTAATACTGCTACTACAGTTCACTGTGTGTGTGTGTGTGTGTGTGTGTTTGTGTGTTTTCAGTGTATTTCATCGCTCTGATCCTGTCTCTCAGTCAACAAATGACCAGTGACAGAATCAACCTCTACCCCTCAGCCAATCACACGCTCTGGTGAGACACTGCTCCTCTCTCCTTTCCTCTTATCTTGTTCTCCCCCTCACCTATTCTCTCCTCTCCGTTTATCATCTCCTCCTCCCCTCTTATCCTCTCCTTCCCCCTCATCTCTCCCCTCCTCTTCTTATTCACTTCGCCCCTCACGTCCTCCACTTATCCTCTCCTCCCCCTCACCTCTCATTTTCTCCTCCTCTCATCTTTTCTCCTCTCTTCCAACTGCAGAATAAATAATGAATTATATCTAACTCTTTTGACACACTTGCCGTGTGTCTCTATGTCGTCCCCAGGCCTCCAGGGGTGGAGCAGCAGGTTCTGCAGCCATGGCTGGTGGTCAACATGGTGGTGGCTCTGCTGGTGGGCATAGCATGGGCCTTCATCTCTACCCACCCCGAGTTGGACTACACTGAGGGTAGGAGACTGCTAGCACACTGTAGCACGTTATGCTAAGCTAATCAGATCTACTGTCATCTAGTCTAGTGTAATCAAATAATTGGAATTGAATCATTAGATGATAATAATATAGTATTATATAATTAGTTATACATTATGTGTATTTTGGAGGTTGGTACTGTATATGTAGTGTACTGTATGTAGTATTTGTAATATTTTGTGTCTTCCAGACTTCTTGATGGCCATGGAGTTGGAGAGCTACCACAGAACTGAAGAACATCTGGAAATACATGCATGATGCATGATACACACTTCTCTCTCTCTCTCTCTCTCTCTCTCTCTCTCTCTCTCTCTCTCTCTCTTGCTCTCTCTCTCATAGTCAAATAAATTGTGTTTGTTGTCGTTTTCTTATTATATTTCATATAGCAATTTGTCATCTATTTTTACGTGCAGAAGTTTGTACTACAGAAGGTCTTTTGTCAAAAAATACATATGTACAGATATTATATTATCGTATTGCTCTTGTCTGTTGTTACAGCTCTTAGCTACACGGTGGGGGTGTTGCTCTTATAGATAGTTGCTCTATTGTAGCAATTTTGGTATCGATTGCTCAAAGAATGACGACACGGGCCGTGACGTGTAGCTATTGATTGTATAAACACACGTGTTAGATATCACAAGATGTACTTGTTGAATCCAATGAAAATTAAATAACTGTACATCTGTACACTGCTTTTACCGTGCAGTATGGGTATAAAGAAGTGCACTATATAGGGAACCAGATGTACATTCAGATTTTTGAAACAGCACTATAAAAGGCCAAATAATATTTGGCCACTATCCAAATAGTCCACTATATAGGGAACAAGTGAATGAATTCAGGCACAGGTATGGTATCAATTTAAATTAATACTAAGTGCTAATACTGTAAATGCTAAAGCTACAGCAATAACAAAAGATAGGAAAATACCGATACCATGTGGTTTAACACACACATGCCATCAATGCAAGTGTATGACGATCCAGCACAGATGCAACTACACATAGTCCTATTTCCTTCAGAAAACATCACACCTCCAGTTAAAGTAACAGATTATCATGAAGAGTAGTTGAAATTGTACTTAAAATGTAAGTGCACTTAAAATGTATTATATTTTGTCGTTAAAGTGTTTATTTATTTTTCAGCAAATAATAAAATTACTTACAAAAGACAAGAACAAACAAAAACAAACAAAAGCAAACAGGCAGTCAAAACAAAACTACAAGGACAACACTCCACTGTACCATTGTATGTTTGTGAATATATCAATTGCGATGTGAATCACCATATGCTTAATGTGACAAGTCCTTAATGTATCGAAAGAAATAGATCCATACCAAATGGAACTTCCCTTTAACATTGTTCTTCCTGGCAATCAGATATTCGAATGATGCAGTGTCTGTCATCAGTTGAGTCCAATCTGCAAGCCCCGGCGTACACGTGCTTTTCCAATTCCTCAGTATCAGCCGTGCTGCAGTGAAAATTTAAGTCCCAGATCATCCTTATGAAAAAGAACAAGTTAAATGTAAATCCGCTTTGAAAAAAAAGAAGTCTGTTCAAGGCAGCGCACACTTTTGTTAGGAGTTATTTGAGTTTGATTTATTTATTTGAGTTTGTCGAGCACTTTAAACATCAGCGCTTTAAACAATTGAGGTTCTTGTTTGTACAGTGATTTAAATAAAGAAAAAAAACATGTATCTGCACCTTTGTTCCTGTTTACAATACTTGACATAATGCGTTAAGAAATTACCCACGTACATGCAACTGACAAGAAAAGGTAACGCTTCAAATGTATGATTGCGGCAGAAGGTGTGGTGAACATGTGTGGTGCACCTCCATGAAGAAGTGAGGCCACCAGGGAAACCGGTGTAAGAAGTGAGTCTGGAGCCTGGTGATTTTTCCGTCCCCAGGAAATAACTCTTAATATTTTACTTAAAATAAATGAGATGTTTATTACAAAATGCTTTTATTATAGACTGAGGTCTTCTTTATAACATTAACACAAAATAATGCAGATAAAAAATGTTTTTTTTATTACCTTTTATTTTGGCACACACTCCTTTTTAGCAAATTTTCTGTTTCAATGAGACGCATTTGCAATATAATTATAAATAAATAGAAATATGCCTTTATTATTGTATAGATCAAGTTAAAATATGTCCAATTATAAATATATTTAAATGGAAACAGTAGATATTTATTATTTTTATAATTGACTGTGTCCCCGAAATTGCGTTCCACCCCTGTTAGTTTATGGTATTTTGCCTTCTGAACAAAATAAACTACAATTCCCATGAATCCACATTCAGGGAGTGACATCACTCTTTTGGAGGGAATTTCAAAAGAGCAAAGTGAGGTGAGCGCCAACTTTCTGTCTGCCTTTTTTTTGCAAGTTTTATGATGTTAAACTGTATGTCCTACTCTTAAATGTCCACCCTGTCAGGCTAAATTATGAAGAAAGTATACCACATAAAAAAAAATCACAAACATGTTTGATATATATACTAAAGTATATATAAAACTAACCCTACTGTTTATATGTGGAGAGCTAGCTAACTAAAGTTTGCTGACTCATAGAGCAATGGCTAATTTGGTTAAAAAATGTCCACCCTGTTAGGTTCCACCCTTAGTTATATAAACCTGACAGGGTGGGACATGCACCTAACAAAAAAATCTATTACAAAAATGTAAGGAAAAGCATATAAATGCTGATATATACATATTCAATTGTCATCTAAACTGTTCATGTAATTTTGGTCCTGTTCCCTTGTGGCTATGTGAGGATATTACAGCCTGTTGTTATATGTACTGTTATTTCGTCACAGGGCGGAGCTGTCAACTGATCACCACCTGATGGTGAGTTGGCTGCGATGGTGGGGGAGGATGCCGGTCAGACGTGGCAGACCCAAACGTATTGTGAGGGTCTACTGAGAACATCTGGCAGAGTCTCCTTTCAGAGAGAGCTTCAACTCCCACCATCCGGCGTCTCAGGAGGGGGAAGCAGTGCATCGTCAACACTGTATGGTGGAGACGGTGCGCTGCTGACCTCGACTCGGGACGTTGTGGATATGTGGAAGGAATACTTTGAAGACCTCCTCAATCCCACCGACACGCCTTCCAGTAAGGAAGCAGGGCCTGGGGAATCGGGTGTTGGCTCTCTTATCTCTGTGGCTGAGGTCGCCGAGGTGGTCAAAAAGCTCCTCGATGGCAGGGCCCCGGCCGAGGCCGGCCTGGGAACACCTCAGGATCCCCCGGGAAGTGCTGGACGAAGTGGCTGGGGACAGGGAAGTCTGGGCTTCCCCCGCGACCCGACCCCGGATAAGCGGAAGAAGACGGAACGGAACGGAAAGTTATCAGCATTCGCATTGCCACTGTAGCCACGAAGTCTGATACTGAGGCTATGCCAATCTCCTGACTTCTTTATTGTGTAGACTCCTATAGTTGTATTGCATCCTTGCAGATATGTCCACTTCCCCCCATAGTGTATTGCAAATGAACTCAGCCATGGCCAATCCTTAACTCTCCACGATGGTCACTCCCCTCACCTTTGTTTACTTTGTTGTTACTGCCCACGATGTGAAAATTTCCCTATAAGAATCATGTACACCCATTGTCTCTCTGAAGATGATTGGTAAATTGCTGCCTGTGTCTTCCCATGATCATGTTCCATTAAACCAAATACTTTTGCTGTCAAGAAATGTCCTAAAAGAAATACTATTTCATCAAGATTACTATTTGCGATCAATAAAGTACTATCTTATCTTATCTTAATTATCTCTTTGTTACTGAATAAAATATTGAATGATATACTAATCTGTTTCTAACCTTCTTGTTAATTGTTAATGCCAGATGCTGGCGGAGGAGAAGACCATCTCCGCCCGTTACGCTGAGGAGCGTGACCGCGCGGAGGCTGAGGCCAGAGAGAAGGAGACCAAGGCCCTGTCCATAACCAGGGCTCTAGAGGAAGCCCAGGAGGCCAAGGAGGAGCTGGAGCGGTTCAACAAGCAGCTCCGTGCTGAGATGGAAGACCTGATGAGCTCTAAGGATGATGTCGGAAAAAACGTGAGGGACTGCTGTGTCTTTTCATGTTTTCCTTTAAAAAGCGGTATTCATTTCTGACCAGTAGGGGGCAGAAAGAGGCTGTTCCATTGTTTGTTTATTGTTTGTTGTCGAATACCATACACTTGCTACCTGGGAGTCATTTGATTGATGATTCGACATGGCGTAATATTACAACCTGTCCCTGTGCCCTGCAGGTCCACGAGCTGGAGAAGTCCAAGCGTGGCCTGGAGCAGCAGGTGGAGGAAATGCGGACCCAGCTGGAGGAGCTGGAGGACGAGCTGCAGGCCACCGAGGATGCCAAGCTGCGCCTGGAGGTCAATATGCAGGCCATGAAGGCCCAGTTTGACCGTGACCTGCAGGCCCGCGACGAGCAGGGAGAGGAGAAGAAGAGGGCCCTGGTCAAGCAGGTGAGCACTGGCTAAGTGCTCAATTAGTATATTATATATTTTAATAATTGAATTCCTTCAATTGCGTTAGTTAACATTAGTTTCGGAGTTACTACAAAACAAGATATTTGAACTCCCAGTCACTATAATGCATGACACCAATAACGTCAATACTGTATTATGGTCTCTGTAAAGCCAGAAATGTTGAGATGGCTATGACCACTATCTCTCCCACCAGGTGCGGGAGATGGAGGCTGAACTGGAGGACGAGAGGAAGCAGAAGTCTCTTGCCGTGGCAGCCAAGAAGAAGCTGGAGATGGACCTGAATGAGCTGGAGGGACAGATTGAAGGGGCCAACAAGGCCCGCGACGAGGCCATCAAACAGCTCCGCAAACTGCAGGTATGCAGAAGTGCTTGTCATGTGCTGCCTTGACCATCCATACCTAATAATAATATTAATATCAGTCATTTTATGACCATTCAGGCCAACGCAGCGTAAAACTGCAGTAAAATCCTCTGAATTGTGCATACAGAAATCAATCTAGATACTCTAGGCTCACCTCATAGAGAAATTGCTCCCAGGTGAAGTGGTGGTGTTGTGTGTTGAGTTCTCCAGTCTTGGTCCCTCCAGGCCCAGATGAAGGAATACCAGAGGGAGCTGGAGGAGGCCCGGGCCTCCAGGGATGAGATCTTTGCCCAGTCCAAGGAGAACGAGAAGAAACTCAAGAGCCTGGAGGCGGAGGTCTTACAGCTACAGGAGGTAGGTCAGCACACACTGTGTAAGGCATTACCAAATATTAGTACCAAGAAAGTTGTACTTCTAATCACTAATCACTTCTGTGTGGATCACTAATCACTTCTGTGTGGATCTCTCTCTCTCTCTCTCTCTCTCTCTCTCTCTCTCTCTCTCTCTCTCTCACTCTCACTCTCACTCTCTCTGTCTCTCTCTGTCTCTCTCTCTGTCCCTCTCTCTGTCTGTTCAGGACCATGCATCCTCAGAGAGGGTTCGTCGCCATGCTGAACAGGAGCGGGATGAACTGGCTGATGAGATATCCAACAGCGCTTCTGGAAAGTCAGTGTCCATAACAATGTTCTAGGGAGAAAAAATCCAGCAACGCCAGTGTTTTACATTAGCATGAGCAGAACACAACAGTTAATCTGCAGCTATATTTAGTGTGAATGCTGGAGCATTCACACTCTAGATATCGAAATCTTTATTATTCTTATTTTTATTTTTATTTTTATTTTTATTCTTCTTCCGAAAGTTTTTTGACATTCTTCTCCTTCATATTTTCAGCTACAGAAACCATTCAAATATCAAAACGTTCAGATTTTTGACGACATGATGGCTATCTATTCA
>JAOPJI010000101.1:6227601-6239755 GCA_027122695.1 Merluccius productus
TCTCTCTCTCTCTCTCTCTCTCTCTCTCTCTCTCTCTCTCTCTCTCTCTCTCTCTCTCTCTCTCTCTCTGCAGTGGCTATTAGGGTCCACAATGCGCTCCCAGACCTATAGGGAGACTCACTCACCTGCCCTGAAAACTGCATCGATTGCTCTCTCAGCACAAATGGCACTGAAGATGTAGGAGAATGCGCTACGCCTTTCATTGTGGATTTCAGCAATGAGTCTCAAAAATGACAAAAAATGACAACACGGATAACGATTGTTACGTTACTCTCTGTTGTTGGTTTAAGAGCCATTGTTTCAATGTTTTTTGTTTTAAACAGCTTCAATAGCAGAATCCGGGAGTCATCCGGGAGTTGTTTTCTGTTGATCACTATGGTCACACAGATTTAATCATCATCATTTATTTTCAAGTCCCGCCTACAAGGCGCTGATTGGCTGAGTGCAAAATAATTCCGATTCAGAACTGAGTAACACTCAAGAAACCGACACCAGACCCTGAACCACAGAATGCTTTTGAAGTGGGTTGGGATACAGGGGCTGGAACCAGGCAAGGAACCAGCAACCCCCCAGCTGCCCGGTGACCTGCCTTACCTTGCGTGTCATCGCTGTGCTCGGTGGCCTGCACGGCCTTGCGGATCTGCATGCGGATGATGTCAATCTTGGTCTTGCTGTCCTGCAGCATCTGCTGGGCTGTCTGCAGCATCTTCTTGTCCTGATTGGATGAGACATGAGGAAGGGCAGGTCACATGAGAAAGACAAACATGAAGAAGAGACCCAGCGTTTTAAGGAACTGTAACTTCAATGTACTGTGTTCAGTGTTTTTTCCCTTTACGTTGTCTTGAATTAGACAGCATTATGAGTACATTGGCTCCTTAGTATTATTAGTGATACATGTTACATGATGCATGCACACACAGTGTGTGAATGTATCTGTCTGATCGATCTCAATTACTAAAGCTGAGTGACGGATTGCCAGTAACTTGTTGGCGCTGTGTGTGTGTGTGTGTGTGTGTGTGTGTGTGTATTTGTCTCTATATGTGATAGATCTCCAGTTCTTTGGCAGAGCAAAGAGAGTACCTCTCTCAGATCTGCAGTACCTTGGTGTAGCAGTGTGTGTGTGCATATTTGTCTATATGTGATAGATCTTCAATTCCTTGGCAGAGCAAAGAGAGTCTCTCTCTCTGTAGCAGTGTGTGTTTGTGTGTGTGTCTATATGTGATGGATCTCCAATACCTTGGTGGATCCATTGGCGTAGATGGGGATCATGTTCTCGGCTCCTTGTTTGACCTTGAGCTCTATGTTGAGCTGTCTCTCCAGGGCCGAGATGCGCTCCTGCTGGGCGCTGGTCCGGCTCTCAGCCCCCGGAGACTGGGGACACTCGTCTACTGGAGAGAAGTTGATTTTATTTCCTGTTTGTTATTCGCACAGTTGACCAATTTGTTGCAATTATATTTCACTGCTGTTGTATATGTACAATTATGCATGTGATGAATAAATCTTTGAATCTTGAATCTTGAAGAGGAACGTATTACGTAGTCAAATACTATGGATAATTCTACCCCACTTGTTACTGATCAATCAGGGCCTCTCTTTCCCCGATGGGTTCGGGGAAATCCCTCTTGTCATATTGTCAGCACAGGTGCGTGAATACAACACTTCTCAGCGGCGGAGAAACATCAAAATCTTGCTCTCTTTGCAACTCTTAAATGTCAGCTTCAATGTAGCACTTTTCCAGCCACCTTGCTCGGTATTAGTCAATCGGTAGATCATTAACTGGAATAAGGACAGATTTAACTGGAAGCTCCCCATTGTACCGATGTGCTACTGTTGCCAAGTTTAATATCTCTTAAGCTCAGCACAAGTGACACAATGTTATAGGCTAGGCTGCACCCACATAGCAGGCTCCTGTCCCAGTGTGAAGTTTTCTCAGGCTTTCTGAGCTTGCAGGTAGCTATAGCTACTTCATATCATAATCAACAAGAAGGGCCAATGTTCAGCATTATTGGTGCATGTGGAGTGTGTGTGGTTGAGAGCTGGTTTAAGCAGCCGCACCTGGGCTGGGTGAGGCTGCACACCTGTAGGGCATTGGGGTAATCGAGGCATACAGGATAAGCCAGCTATCACCACACACACTTGAGAGAGCTCGGACATATCAGCATTAACACTTGCTCTGGCTGTAACATTCTGCCAACTCTCCAATAAACCGTTTTATGAAAACAATGAAGATGACCCAGATTCAGATAGGACGACTAATGATTTCAAACAGCAAGCAGTATTGCTAATACATACCTTTATTCTCATCTCCTCCCTTCACCACGATGTGAGCTTCCAGCTCCTGCAGCTGAGCGTGGAGGTCCTCCAGCCGGCGGTTGGAGCTCCTCAGCTGGCTGTCCACCTACAGGGCAGAAGGTTGGGGTTAATAATCCCAAATCCAAGGTACAAAAAGAGGAATCACATTGCATATTTATTTGTTTGGAAACCGAGGAATGATTAAATGTGTTAAACGAGGTGCAAGTGCAATGAACCTGTTGATTTCCACCTGCAGAATAAGCAACTTGATCTTGACATTGCTAAAGCTAATGCTAATTAAGATAATTTGTATGAAAGTGGCTCAAAAGACTATCTTGCCAGGAAGCAGTTTGGGGTTTATAATCTGTAATATAACCTCACTTGCTGCTGTCTGATTAACTTCCTGCCTGCCAGCACTAAGAATAGCTTCTCTGACCAATAAAGTATATACGACCCAGTATAGCATGTTTTTGCTAGCATTTTAGTTATAAATATAGCTGCAAGCAGCAATGTGGGGGTCCAAGCAGTTCGGCATTTGGATACATCAAACTGTTCATGAAATATGAGCTTACATTCTTTTTAGCAAGATACTGAAAGGGGACATTACAGAGTATGAGCAGACATGATACATAAGCAATGGTTTGCTGATAACAGCGCCCTCTTGTGGACAAATGACATTGGATGTTTTCAACAATTGGGGTTAAATTGTAATTGTGACGAAATTGGAGGCAAAAATGCAAATTTGCATAGAAGGAAAGGCTAAAATAATAAATTATTTAAATGAAATGTGCAACATTAATTAAGAAATTGTTGGTTGTGGGAAGTCCTGTGGGTTTCAAGATTGATGTACGAGCGGGTTGCGAACCTTTTATGTTCAGTGTATCATGCGTCAGTGTAAACCACTCTGCCAAATCCCCTATGTGGGTTAGACGCTGTTCTTGTATTGTTGTCGTCTGCTCATTTGAAATGTAGAATAAACGATTTGTGTGAACTGTAAGTATTTTGTCATTGTTTATCTTTAAATGCATGTATGCGAAGGTGGTGTGTTTATTGTAGTGTATTTGTATGAGCATTTGACGTAGTGTATCTTAGTATGTGCTGAAGGAATATATGTAAACTGCATAGCCATCAGAATGAGAACAATATGGCCTTGTTAAGAAGGTCCGACAAGATCTGGCCCCTGACGTGCGAAATGGTCGGATTGGCAAGCGTGCGCTGATGCACGGAAGTCAGAAGCACTTGCCTACAATGGATCAGAGAAAATCATGATTCTAAAATATAAGCAGAGCATTTTAAAGAGGAGGGGTATGCGCGTGTTGTCGACATTGGCGACGAAGGTGTGCGTCTTATTTGTGCAGTTAATGGGCCCGTGCAACAGTATGTCATAGACCTGTCTTATTATGTAAAGAATATCTCAGTATGTGACCTGTTTGAGAATTATTCTTGTAAAATTACTCGCAGGAGCTGGTGAGGTATTGGGTAACAGCAGCTGTATTTGACTTCTGCATTTGTGCATTGATAAGGCAGGAATACATAGAGTAGAATCGTGGCTGTGAGGAACAGCGCATGCTCTTTGACATCAGCAATTCTCCAGTGCTGTGAGGAGTACTTATTGTAAGACTGTGCTATTTGCATGCATGCAGGTAATTCTTTGCGCCAACAGGTGGCGCAGCTGTCTTATTGAGCTGGATGTGACTCGAATCTTTGTAACTGTGTGGTACTTATGCATGTGGTGTGCGTAGTGTGTTTCCTAACATGCACTCTCTGTAAAAAGGATGAAGTAAAAAGTTATATGGCGCGGTTAATTTGGCAATGGATTTAACATCATAAAGGCGGGTTGTCGTAGGGGTGTGTGTTGACGTAGCATTATTATTACGTGGCACGACAGAGAAGCCAAGAGTTAAGCTTGAAGATGGTTATTGTGATATGCCTATGTAAAAACAAGCAAGTATTTCTTTGCAATGTAATGCGTGTCTTGCTGCTGACATTTATCCTGATCGTTGTGATGACACCAATGTTTAGAGCGAAAATTTATGAAATCTGAAAATATGACATAGCTGTTTATAAAGTATCTATGTTTTATGTTTTTTTATTTATTTATTTTATTTTTGGTGTTTGTTTAATTTATTTTGTATTGAATATTAAGACAACTGGGCATAATGTAAGCATATAGTGACCTCAATGTCACATGTACGCGGACAAAACGGGCAGGTACGTTCGGACAGGTCAGTGTCAAACGCTTCGCATTGGCAGACGTCAGCATAACACACGCAACTGCTTTGACGCTGTGGTCAGTCTGTCACTGAAACGGACTTTACTGCAGTAGTGAAACGCTATTGGATGGGCGTCAGGCATGTGTGTCAAACTCAAGGTTTGCGGCCCGCAGTCGGTTGCCCGTACGCAAGATCATAAAGATAGCACGCAGGCCAAAAGATCCCATGATGCAGTGTGTAGCAGCTGGCAGGCAGCACGAGCTGTGATGACAGCTGTCAATTTCTTTTCGGAAAAGCCCGCCCTCAAACGGTCGTTGGCCAATCAGACATCCTAGCAACCGTTACTATGTAAACAAGGTCCGACAAGATCTGGCCTCTGACAGGTGACATGGTCAGGTTGTCAACAGTGTTGCCACAGTTACCTTTAAAAAGTAATCCGATTACTGATTACTGCTTTAAAAAGTAACGTACCTTTTTTACTGATGACTTGGTTGGAAAAGGGAGTAGGCTAAGTTAGATTCGTTGCATTCAGCAGCTGCCGACATCACCCCTCAACGCCTCAACATGAAAATGACAACCGGTTTTAAATTGCTAATACTCACTTTATTGGAAGTGCATTTTTAAAAGTAACGTACGAATTTAAAAACAATTTGGGGAAAATAATACATGCTTTTGTGGCAGGATAGCACTACACTCTCCGGCCTGAGGGGCAGTGTGGCAGGTAATTAGCAGGTAATCGCCTATATATACGCCCGGTCGGACCCTGCCTCTTCCTCTTTCCGCTTCCTCTCCTCCTTCACGGAGCCGACAGACTTGTGCGTGGCGGCGTCTCGCTGGTCAGCAGACCAGGTTTCAAAACAAAGGTATGCATGCTTTGCTCTGTTCGATTCATTCAGCTACATCACTTGCTGTGTGCTTATTGCGGGTTTGCTCCGTCCTGGCAGCGAGTGTGACTGGTAGCTGGGCTGCCCCCCCCCCCCCTGGGCCGTGTGTGCGCTGTGCGCTCTCTGTGGGTAAGACGCTCAGTTGTCTGTCCTTTTTATATTAAGCTGCCGTTTCTGGTTCTGAGACTTATTGATTATTGCTCTCCCCCAGCCATCACTGTCAGCGTCTGAGCTGCGGGCTTCGTCCTCCTGCCGCTGTAACACCTCGATCCTGCTCTCCGTGCACGGCCGTCACTCGCCGCTGGGAGCTTCGCTGCTGTCTTGGTTCTACCTGGTTTTGTTTGGTTTTGGCTGTTTTGTTTCTTTTCGTTTCTGGTTCTGCTCATTTGTATTCGTTCCTCCTGTGTAGCCCTGGGGCTTGGCTATGTTGGATTCCACTCGCCTTAACTTGGCGCTCTGATTTGGCTTGTGTGGCAACTGACTCTTGACTGGTCCCCAGTATCGACGGCCAAAGCTGTCGCCATACAGCCTGGATCACGTGGTCGACGAGGACCAGGAGAGGGTGACCAACCCTCTCATAAAAGGCAGAGCCATCCGAACTGTTAATCTGAGTGGCAGACATTTTATTAATTTTCTATTTCCTCTGTTATTACTTTCTTTGAATTATTGTCAATTGGGTTTTTGGTTTATATTTGATCTATTGATTAGAAACTTGATTTTGTTTATTTTGATTAAATAATTTGTGATTTAAGAATTGCTTAGGTTGGGTATGGTGTGTGTGGGAGGGTTGCCTTGATTTCTTGTTTTGATTGTTTTGTTTTTTTGTGTTGACAGGTGCTGAGGGCCCAGAGCGACAGCGGTTCCCTTGGTGGTGGTTCCTTTTTCACGTTTTGGGTTGCTGTGTCATGGGTGCAGTATAGTTTTGGATTCCTCCCCTTTTTGTTTTCTACCGCTGTCGTGGTAAGCCCCAGCCGTGTCCCTTTCTCTTTTAGTAACCTCCCATATCACTCTTATCCTTAAATCTAATATTATTGTTGATTTAGTCTGTTGCTCCTTTTTAAAAAAACTAATTGTGTAATAAAAAGATTTTTATAATTGGACATCACGCTCTCGTCCTGTGGGATTCTTCAACCTGTGTGCCTTGTGTAATTTGGGAAATAGGTAATTTGCCAAACCTGTTTATATCCTGGGGTGAAAGCCCCCAGGTGGCGTTGTCAGCAACTTTTATACCGCTCGCCTTGCCACATTCTGGCGTTGTCGGCAGGATCCACAGTTAAAAAGGACAGACGTGATTTCCATTATAAAAATAAAAAAAATAAAAAATAAAAAAAAAACTTTTTTTTGTTTGTAGTGTATAGTTTGTTTGTGTTTAATCGTTATTGTAGTAGAACCAAGACAGCAGTAACGCAACAGTTTGTCGGTATGGAGGAGGAAGTGCAGCAGCTTAAGGAGCTTGTGCTGCAGCTTAGGGCAGACAACGAGCGGCTGCTCCGGGAGCGTGCTGCGTCTCATTCGGCCCTCGGTGGGGCAGCGCCGGCGCCCTCTAATACAGCGAGTGGTGCTCCTCCTGTTGTGACGGAGCGGCTGGTGGTTATTCCCAGGGACCGCCGGTGTCCTATGTTTAATGGTAGGTCAGGCATCAGTGTGGCTGAGTGGATTGAGGAGATTAAGGCATGCATGCGAGCCCGTCACCTCTCTGTTGCTGATCAGGCCCTATTTATTATTGACCATTTGGAGGGAGAGGCACGTGAGGAGGTTAGGTTTCGGCCGGGTGTAGATCGTGACGATCCTGCTCGCATTTTTTCTATCTTGCAAGAGCTATATGGCCATTCTCTGTCCTATGTCACATTGCAGCAGGCTTTCTTCGCTAGGCAGCAACAGGAAGGTGAGACATTGCAGGAATTTTCATTGGCCTTGTTAGTTTTAATGCAGAGCATCAAGCAGGCCGCCCCTGATGGGATGCCAAATTCCGAGGTTCTACTACGTGATCAGTTCGTAGAGCATGTCCTTGACAGTTCTCTCCGACGTGAGCTAAAACAAATGGTTCGGCGACAGCCCTCTGCTTCATTGCTAGAGGTGCGTGGGGAGGCCATTAGATGGGAGAGGGAGGGTCTTCCTGGGGGTTCTCGTGGGCGCAGTTTCTCTCTTCCGTCTGCTCATGGGTTGCAGTTTAGCATCCAGAGTCGTCCCATCCCGGCCCCAGCAGTTGTTCCCCAGGGGCCTGGTTTAGCTGATCTGATGGACCTCTTAAAGAGCCAACAAGAGCAGCTTAACCAGCTTACCCGCACAGTAGCTTCGTTGCAGACCCCTCGACCCCAAGGTCGGATGCCACCTAATTCTGTCATATGTCGCAGGTGTCAGCAGCCTGGGCACTTTGCCCGTGAGTGTGATGGTGAGCGTGTTTCTTCTGGTGCCCGTGCGCACTCTGTCACTGGGCTAACTTCTAACCCTTCAAGGCCCGCTTCGTTCACTCAGCAGTCGGAAAACTGACGCCCGCCGAGCTTTTGAGCCACAGCTCGGTGGGGGCGCCTTCAGGCTCTGTAGCATGTAAACTGTCTGGTTTAATGTCCTCTTGTCCCAATGTAGATGTTTTGATGGGCAATGCCTTGGTGTCATGTTTGGTGGATACTGGATCCATGGTTTCCACCATCACGGAAAGTTTTTTTCAGGAGCATTTTGCACCTTGGGACCATGATCGCCTGCAGTCCTGTAATTGGTTGCGGCTCCGGGCAGCAAATGGCCTAGCCATTCCATATGTTGGCTATTTAGAGCTTGATGTGGCCCTTTGTGATAAGGTGATGTCCCGTTGTGGTATTTTGGTTGTTAAAGACCCCCCTGAAACTGTGACCTCAGTCCCTGGAATCTTGGGGATGAACATTATTAAACGCTGTTATCAAGATCTCTTTGGGGCCTACGGTCGCTCTCTTTTTGAGACGCCTTCTGTGCTGCAGGCCCCTGGCCCAGTTGTTGAGGCCCTTCAAAAGTGTCACCAGGCTGCAGCCCAGGTTCCCGAAAACCATGCTGGTTCAGTTAGGGTGCTAGGTAAACGGGCCCTTCGCATCCCCGGTGGGGTAATGAAGATAGTGGCCAGCACTTGCTCCTCACATTCTTCTGATCAGGCTGTGCTGTTTGAGCCCCCTGACTCTGCTCTGCCAACTGGGTTGCTGGTGTCTCCCTGTTTAGTCCGTGTTGTCCGGGGTACAGCTTATATTCCGGTGGTCAATGTGGGGACAACTGAGATCCTCTTGTACCCAAGGACCTGTCTGGGTGCTCTCAGTAGTGCCCAAGTTGTTAGTTTACCTACAGGGGTAACTGAGGTGAGGCCAACTACAGCTACCGTCTCTTCCCACATCGCTTCTAGCTCCACCTCAGGGGTTACGCCACGAATAGACCTGTCTATGTTGACAGAGGAAGAGCAGGCAGAGGTGAGGTCGGTGTTAGAGGAATACAGTTCGGTTTTTGCGACCCATGAGGGAGACTTGGGCTGTACCAACCTTATGTCCCATGACATTCCACTTTTGGATGATGTCCCTGTGAGGCAGAGATACCGCCGTATCCCCCCCTCTGAGTACGAAGCTGTAAAAGCTCACATCCACCAGCTCCTCGAAGCACAGGTCATTAGGGAGAGCAGTAGCCCTTATGCCTCGCCCATTGTTTTGGTCCGTAAGAAGGACGGCAGTTTGCGCTTGTGCGTAGATTATCGCCTTCTCAACAGTAAGACTAGGAAGGACGCTTTCCCCCTGCCACGCATTGAGGAGAGCCTTGATTCCCTCGGTGGTGCCCGCTGGTTCTCAACCATTGATCTGGCCAGTGGGTATAACCAAGTGCCAGTTTCGGAGTTAGATCGGCCCAAGACTGCTTTTTGTACTCCATTCGGACTCTTCGAGTTCAATCGAATGCCTTTCGGACTGTGTAATGCCCCAAGTACTTTCCAGCGGCTGATGCAGAGGATGTTTGGAGATCAACAAGGTCAATCTCTCCTCCTGTACCTTGATGATATTGTCATCTTCTCCTCCTCTGTGTTTCAACATCTGCAGCGTCTGGAAGTTGTGCTTGGTCGCCTTCGAAAGGAAGGCTTGAAGGCCAAATTTGAGAAGTGCACCTTCTTCCAGAAGGAAGTTAAGTACTTGGGCCATGTTATTTCCAGTGAGGGTGTCTCTACAGATCCTGAAAAGATTGAGGCTGTGTCCAAATGGAAGCGGCCTCGTCATGTTTCCGAGCTGCGTTCCTTTTTGGGTTTCGCCAGCTACTACCGGCGTTTTGTAGAGGGCTTTGCCCAGTTGGCCAGTCCTCTGCATAAGCTAGTGGCTGAGCTCACCAGCAAAAGGTCCAGAAAGGGGTTGGAGCAGGCCCTTGGTGCTTCCTGGACGTCCCAGTGCGAGGACAGTTTTGAAGCTTTGAAGTCAAGGTTAGTGTCAGCCCCGGTTTTGGCTTATGCTGACTTTTCTCGTCCTTTCATTTTAGAGGTTGACGCTAGTCACAGTGGCCTTGGGGCGGTGCTCTCTCAAGAGACCGACAGAGGCATTCAGCCTGTAGCATATGCCAGCCGAGGCCTAAGGCCCACCGAACGCAACATGGATAATTACAGCTCCATGAAATTGGAATTTTTAGCGTTGAAGTGGGCTATGACCGAAAAGTTCCGGGAATATCTGTTGGGCCATAAATGCTTGGTGTTTACTGATAACAACCCGTTGAGCTACCTGCAGTCCGCCAAGCTTGGAGCCACTGAGCACCGATGGGCTGCTCAGTTGGCTGCGTTTGATTTTGATATCAAGTATCGGTCAGGCCGCAGTAATCGCAATGCAGACGCACTCTCCCGACAGTATTTGTCTGGTTCTGGCTTGGCTGAGGATGTTGTGCCAGCCACGTCAATCCCTAGGGCCCTCCAGCTTGTAGCGCGTCCAGACCCGAGAGTTGTGGCAATCCAGGGTGTCATATCTGCTTTTCCATCTCACCCTGCCGCTGATATCCGTGCTTTGCAGGAGGCAGATCCCCTGGTGAGTGAAGTTTTGGTGTTCTGGCGGAGACAGGCTAAGCCCACTCCCGCTGAGAGGCCGCAGGTTTCAAAGCCAGCCATGGCTTTGCTGCGTCAGTGGGACCGTTTGGTTGAAAGAGAGGGTGTGCTCCACCGGCAGGTTTTTCAGTCTCATGGTGGGAGTGAGTCATTCCAGCTGATTCTGCCTGCTGTCCTGAAGCACGAGACTTTAACAAGACTGCATCAGGAGCATGGCCATCAGGGCATTGATCGGACCACCGACCTGGTGAGGCAGCGCTGCTACTGGCCAGGGATGTCTGCAGACATTAAACGATGGGTCCAAGAGTGTGAGCGTTGCCAGGTTGCTAAAGACTCTGGTTCAGTTCCACATAGTTTTATGGGTCACCTGCTTGCCTCAGAACCCAATGAAATTGTGGCCATTGATTTTACCTTGCTTGAGCCTTCCCGCAATGGCGTTGAAAACGTCCTGATTATGACAGATGTGTTTAGCAAGTTCACTGTTGCCGTCCCCACACGAGACCAACGGGCCTCCACTGTGGCCCAGGTCCTCGTTACTGAGTGGTTTTACAGATTTGGTGTTCCAAGCCGCCTGCACTCAGACCAGGGTAGGAGCTTTGAGAGTGCTTTGATTCACCAGCTTTGTTGTTTGTATGAGGTCGCTAAATCTCGAACTACCCCGTACCATCCAGCGGGCAATGGGCAGTGCGAGCGGTTTAATCGAACCCTCCATAACCTGTTGCGCACTCTCCCAGCTTCCAGGAAACGGGATTGGGTCTCCTGTCTGCCGCAAGTGTTGTTCTCATACAACACCACCCCTCATCAGGGTACAGGAGAGTCACCTTTTTACCTGATGTTTGGTAGAGAACCTCGTCTTCCCATTGACTTCCTCTTAGGGCGAGTTCAGGATCCTGTACGTGGGGAGGTACAGGATTGGGTTGTCGAGCATCAAGCCAGGCTTAATGTGGCTTTCGAGGGTGCTCGGGAGCGATTGTTGACTGCTGCTGGTCGCCGGAAGGAGCGCCATGATCAGCGAGTACGTGAGGTGCCTTTATCAGTAGGCCAGTTGGTCTATGTAAGAGATCTCGGTGTTAGGGGTCGGCATAAAATCCAGGATGTCTGGAGCCCTGTTGTTCACCAGGTGTTAACAGCCCCAGCACATCAAGGTGCAGTCTACACTGTTGCTCCAGTGCAAAACTTGCACCAAGCACGAACAGTCCATCGAGACATGTTGAAAGCTGTTCTCCCCGAGTCTCTAGCAGCCCCTCCTAGGGCCGAGTCGCCTTGCAGACCAGGACAGGTGGAGACTGACTCCCTCAGTGATGGTGATTTGTGGCTGTTGGTACCCGAAACGCCCTTGCCTCCTGTGGGTCCGAGTAGTTCCTCTGCCTACACCCGTCCAGAGGTTCAGGCCAGTTCAAGTGCGCTTCCTACATCGAACAGCACTGTACCATCTGCTTGTCCTTGGTCCCCCTCAGAACAACCCAGCACTAGTCAGCAGGTGCACCGTCGGACTGCTCGCACTACAGCTGGCCACCATTCTAACCCTCACCATCTTCCCTTGCCTGCAGGCCAGCATGGTAATCCACCGCAGCCTGTGTCTAATGCCCAAATGGCCGTTTTCAGACCCTGGTGTTAGCATCAGTACTTTCTTTGTTTCATCGTCGGGCCGACGATGCAAAATCTGGGGGTAGATGTGGCAGGATAGCACTACACTCTCCGGCCTGAGGGGCAGTGTGGCAGGTAATTAGCAGGTAATCGCCTATATATAC
>JAOPJI010000101.1:6468676-6484726 GCA_027122695.1 Merluccius productus
GTGTGTGTGTGTGTGTGTGTGTGTGTGTGTGTGTGTGTGTGTGTGTGTGTGTGTGTGTGTGTGTGTGTGTCAGGTGTGCAGGATGCTAGGGTCTCCCGTGGGGGGTTCCACACTGCTGGCTAAACTAACAAGGTGCTGGTGCTTGATGACAGTGAGAAGGCTCTGGTCCCAGGGGAGGAACTCAGCCACAATCAGGTGGCTCCCTCCCAAACTAACTTTGAGAGACCGGCAGTGTCATGACTGAGACAAACTCATCAGCCTCTAATTATTTCGGCCCCTAGACAAATTAAACGCAAAACGCGTAGACTCACAGATTCATTGTGTGTGACCGGCCAGATCTGGATGCTGTTCTTGTGAACTTGTTGCAGGAGAAAGACTTGTGAGAGCTGTGTCACTATACTGCCTTGGTGGCAGGACTATTATTATTACGACTTGGAATATTGGAACACATAAAACAGTAGCAAATACAGTTTTCAGACATCATTCATATCCAGCAGAAAGAAGGGTTGAAGACGAGTTGGAAAACAAACCTTTGCATGTAGGTAAACTGGTTTCATTTTTAAGTGAAAGCCCCTCTCAACTGAAATTCATGATCTGCTTTGGACTAGGTTGATAGACCCTTTTCACAGAGGTGTCATCACTAATTTAGTCTACTAAGCAGACCCATCATTAGTGATATGAGGCCTGTGTTTGTCCTACGATGGTGCCTCTGTGAAAACGGTCTATTGGTATCTTGTACATCATTTTATTTCATATCATAATATTAATATATAGTAAATGTAACTATTATTTTGAATAATTGTCTTGTGTTGCGACTCTTGCAGTTTATAAAGGCAAGCACCATTTTTGCTCCCGATTGAGGCCAACCATCAAGAAAATATAATAATATAATAAAACATAACATATTAATTACAATTTGATTTACTTGACAGAGCAAATCCAGAACGCATGTGGAGCACACAAGTCTAAAAATCATACAAAACATATATCTGATGTATGCATACAAAGAAATGCCTGACATTGCCCACCACAGAGAAATTGACATTATTCAGTTGTCTGACACAAAAGAAGCAAAGATCATTGATGATATGATATTGGTAGTGATATCGGTAATATTTAAAATCACCCTTCCATATAGGATATAGGAGTATGAATATAAGACTTATCTATCAGACAGTTTTCCCCAAAAATACCTTAAAAACAAATGTTTCGACAAACGTTATAAGCTGCTGCATAACACATCACTATAGTCTAATCGCCCAAAAACACAAGCTAGAATATTATGGTTTATATTACTGATAGGTCCGATAGTGCAGAGATTAGGAACAATGAACAAGGAATATTGGCAAGTAAATAGGGCTATTTAAAGTAACTAGCCCAATATGCTTTTTCATGCTGGATGCATAATGTCCATTTTATTGAAAATAACCTTTCAACGCTGCGGAGGTGACAAAAACAGAGTATGCAAATGTACAACCTTTTCTACGCAGGTCTTTGTGTTAATTATTCACCTAATTGGCCGATCTGAATTCTTATCACTGCACTCTCACCACTCTTATCTGCCTCCTCACTATTCACTCCTCACCGCATGCTTGTAGTCCTGCATGTTGGGAAGGTTGTTAGTTGGTCACATTATCAGGAGCATAGTTCAACTGTGTTCACATTTTAGAGGGATTGGTATATAAATTAAATGTATTTGATAACAGCTGCACAAATTAAAATACAAGCCATCCATAACATTTCAAAAATAGATGTTTTTACGGATACAGTAAATTGCAAAGGGTGCATGTTTACATATTACACCTTTATTTTTAATAAAATTATGCAACATTATTTTTTCTTCTTTTCAGTCAGGACTGGACTCTAGCCTCCTTCCTCTACTTCCTAGAGGAAGTAGAGGATAAAAAATAAAAACCTTAAGCACTTCTTGTATGTTTGTATTTCCTGGCATTTACACTTAGTATCTTAGCACTTAGCATCTTACCCTAGCTATCTCTGTTGTATACTAGCAATGGGTTAACAATTGGGCGTGCTTGAAACTTGTTCTAGTGACATCCTTACTGTACCAACAGCGATATATTGTTGCACTTTCTTCTGACAAATGTACTTATTATAAGTTGCTTTGGACAAAAGCGTCTGCTAAATGCCCTAAATGTAAATGACTGAGGAAATATAAAGATAAAGAGAAATGTCTCCACTCCCAAATAAACAAGCAGACTCCTAATCAACAGCAGACTTGATCAGACCTGTCCAGTCGCTTCTGCATGTTCATGTTCCAACCCATGTTCACATCCTCTCTGTTCTGCTCTCTCTCTCCCTTCCTCTCTTCCCTTTATTTGCATACCACACCACCCCATTGGCTGTGAGGCTCTTCAAGTTCAACAGGCTGCCTTGTTCCAATTGGCTGGTGCCACAGAAGGCACAGAGACTCAGCTGGCAAAAACAGCAATAAAAGGAGCGTGTTGTGTGTGTGTGTGTGAGATCTCCGAACCAGATGAGCAGACGCTAGGCAACCGTGACAACACTGACGAGCACCGTGAATGAACTGCCACACATAGAGAAGCATGAAGTAAGCTGCAGCGAAGCAAGCAGAACCTACTGGGAGACCATCCTCTAACCATCAGAACCAACTGGGCTTTACAGCTTTACAGCTTTGTTGAGGTGAAGCGAAGCCATTTGAAAAAGTTCTGCAACATTAACATAGAGATCCTCTTCTAGACTCTGGGTGGCTCATTTTGATACAACCAGTTGCATTTCGAGTCAAGAACCAGAACCTCTTTCACCACACGGACCCATCTACCCAGCCAGCCATCCAGCCAGCCATGTCTCTGGAGGTGAAGGAGAAGACCCATGTGAGGCTGGTGTTCCTGGGGGCGGCAGGCGTAGGCAAGACAGCCCTGATCCGGCGCTTCCTGCAGGACACTTTCGAGCCCAAGCACCGGCGCACGGTGGAGGAGCTGCACAGCAGGGAGTATGACGTTGGTGGTGGCGTCAAGATCACCGTGGAGATCCTGGACACCAGCGGCAGCTATTCCTTCCCTGCCATGCGCAAGCTCTCCATCCAGAGCAGCGATGCCTTCGCGCTGGTCTACGCCGTGGACGACCCCGAGTCGCTGGAAACTGTCAAGAGCCTGCGCGACGAGATCCTGGAGGTGAAGGAGGACAAGTCGGTGGCCGCCGCGCCACCAGCCATCGTGGTGGTGGGCAACAAGACGGACCGCGAGGCAGAGCGCTGCGTGTCCCACAAGGAGACACTGGCCACAGTGGAGCTGGACTGGAACCACAGCTACGTGGAAACGTCGGCCAAGCAGAACGCCAATGTGGTGGAAGTGTTCCGGGAGCTTCTGCAGCAGGCGCACCTGCCCAGCCGGCTGAGCCCGGCACTCAGGCGGCGCCGCGAGACCTTCCCCAAGGACAGCAGCCTCAGACCGCCCATGAACAAGACCAACAGCTGTATTCTGTCTTAATGGTAACCTGTGTTTAGGATTAAAAGGGGAGAGAGAGAAAGGAGTGGAATGTAGGAAAGGTAAGGGTGTAAGTGTGTGAAGCGGGTTTTGAGGGAAGAAGAGGAGGGGGAAAAAAGGACTTGAACTCCTTTTTGGAGGTAAAAAACTATCTGAATCGAATCATGAAGAAAAAAACAGGGTGGTTGCTGACCCTTAAAGACACTTTTTGAGTTCATCTTTGAAATGTCTAGATGGAACAGTTGATTAAAATGAGCCACACGTAGGCGTGTATAGAGACTGTGTGCAGACCATAATGTAGGAGTGTATGGAGACTGTGTGCAGACCATAATGTAGGAGTGTATGGAGACTGTGCAGACCATAATGTAGGAGTGTATGGAGACTGTGCAGACCATAATGTAGGAGTGTATGGAGACTGTGTGCAGACCATAATGTAGGAGTGTATGGAGACTGTGTGCAGACCATAATATAGATCTTAATACACTGAAGGTAGACACAAATTAATACGTCTTGTTATTGTAATGTTGTTGCTGCTTCTTTGGTGATATGCTGTTTATGAGTATATAGCTTTTCACTTTACAAAGGATGTTTGCCAAGGCATTGCGACTGTTGCAAATTAATTGTTTACTATTTCAAATTTATAAATTGTGTATGTATATATATATATATATATATATATATATATATATATATGTATTGGCTGGTTGCCAACTCTGTTTTTTGTGATACTAAAAATATTGGAAATTCATGATTTTATCTAGCACATCAATGTTTACATACAATGTTTTCTATCTAAATGGGTGTGTGCTCCAGCCCCACATTACTATCATTGGAAATGTTTACTGTACATGCACTTTTCTTTTTTACATAGTTTTTTTTATACATATGAGTTTTTTTGTCATAAAGTTTCTTAAATGAAATGTTATAAGTGCATAGTAAATGTTTGTCTGTATTATCAAGTGTTTGTGTCTATCTTATCTTATCAAGTTTTTTTACCCAATGGTGAGTAAAACAGAAAACATGTATAGAGTTTGTGATGATGAATAAATCACTCCAGAGCCTGAACACTCCTCTACACAGATTTCCCCAATATATGGGGAACTAAAGTCATCCTTAATGGTGAAAGAACTTAAGTGATCTCTAAGGGTAATAAATGGTGAACTTAAGTCATCTCTAAGGGTAATAAATGGTGAACTTAAAGGTGCTGTAGGAAAGATTTAAGAGCTATAATTTAGTGTAATTTGTTAGAAATGGCATAGCCATCCATCAGATATTTGTAAAATGCGCCATGAGTATCTGTTCTGGTTATTCTGCTTATTTCTGACCAATCAGGGCATCTCTTCCCTGATTGGGTTGGGGAATCTATCTTACCTATCAATCACAGGTGTGTGAGATGCAACACCTGTCAATGGTGAAGAAACGTATACGGAGGAAGCAGAGAGGGAGGGGACATATTTTTGGGTTATTTAGTTTCACAATATTGCTCTCTTCTGCTTTCTTTCTTCACAACTCTCGAATCACCTTTAAGCCATCCATAACAATGAATAAATTAATTAATAAATTGTGAACTTCAATAAAATCTAAGAGTGAATACATGAAATCATCTCAATGGGTACTAAATGGTGAACTTAAGTCAACTCTAAGGGCAACTGAATGGTGAATGTGAATAATGATTAACACGGTCAACTGAGATGAAAAGGTAATTGTTGTTCCGTTTTCCGTTGCCATGGTGAGAGTCTGTGAAGCCTCAATTGAACCGATGAAGACCCCTCTACATCAAGTTGACAACTGTAATTTAAGTGAATTCAATTGATATGTCAGGGGGGCTGAATATCCACCAGCAAGTAGTGACTGCTTTCATAATGAGGAATGAACCTGGAGTCATCTTGAAAAAGGGCATCCACCTTTTAGCAGGACAGGAACCCCCATAATGCACCATTTGACTTACAAAACAACAACAAAATATAAATTGTGTTACATTTGAATTAATTGTGTTGCCCATATATCCTATTTCGTTGTTTTTTTTATCCACAAATGTAATCCAAAAGAAATGCTAAAAACCTGACAAGCTCAAGAGCTGTGCTGCCCTCTAGTGGTCATACCTACAGTACACATTTAACTGCTATTATGATAACCCATTCCCCATTAAGTCAAGTTCATTGCTCAAGAAAATGTCAGCAGGCCAGTTGCTTATTGCATGCTCATTCATATAGGACTCCCGTGGTTAGGGCCGGAGTGGGAAAATCATTCAGGCTGGAAAATATAGCCTCAGTCTGGCCACTTTTTAAGCAGGGGGTCTCCCACCAGGAACATTCTTGTTACAAAGACTTAATTTCCTGCATTCTGCTGAATTTTAGTGCATGTGAATCATTGCATTGTCTCAATAATTTTAACAATCAAATGATGAACTCAAAGTATGTACTCACTCACTGAAATGTTCAACAAAACACATGAATTGTCAAAATAATATTGATGACATTAACTAGACCAGATATGCCAATTATGCTACCAATGTTTTTGAGGAAATTAGAAAGGGAACAATCACATATTGATTGTCCAGTTTCTTGGTAGCTTTAACATTGGGCTTTTGACAGGGGGACGATGATGACGCATCGGTAACCTTAGCTATGTTACCTAGCTACTAGCATGTTTAGTTTCATCACTGACTAACCTGCTGGTCCCGTGCATGAAAACTGTCGATGTTGCTGCATTAGACGGCCTCTCTTGCAAGGGCCCTTCCCTCGGTCCCTCTCTGCTCCATCCTTCCACTTGTTTCCACTGTCCATCTCTAAGCGCCAGTTATGCTTGACAGTTCGCAAACTAGAAACAATGGCCTGGCCTGCTTCTAAGTTCAGTGTCCTGATTGCGGTTAGGACATCAGCCAGCCATGAGCACCAGGAACCATCCTGGTGCTCACGATGAGCAGTCTGGGCCTGCCTGTGGTCTCCAAACCAGATCCCCAATCCACTGCATTCCGACTAATGCAACATACTTCAATCAGCAATCTTGTCAAAACGAAGAGCACTATATGAAGCAGTAGCATGTTCAGTAGCAGTAGCAATAGAGGGAATACAATTCAAAAGATGATAAAAGCATGTCGCTATGATCTGGGTCTGTCAGCTACGTTAAATCAGCAAACAGTAGAATACTGTCTTCAGCGTAAATGTTTGTTTAATACTCATTGTTTTACCATTTAAAGTATGTTTAAATAATCTTAATAATTAAACTCTGCAGACTGCCTGTTTACCCCACAATACATGTCTCTTCATTTTTACATTTTGTAATGTTGGATGAAATATTTGGCATTTTTAATAGTCAGTTGTTATGTATGCCTATTCTGCAGGCCTACACCACATGTTACATTTTGTCATGTACTGTATTGCCTATATGAAGTGATTTCATTAAGCTCAATTAAGCTCAATCCAGGACAGAAGATTCATAATGTCTTTTGGTGCAGTACTAAGCGCAGCCTAATTTATGTCTGTGAAATGATATCAAAAAGTTCAATTTGACCAATAGACTTTGACTTTTTCAAGACGTTTATAACAATCCAAAATGGAAGATCCTTGCCCAAATTGAAAAGACGCACCACATGCTTCAAGGACTTCCACTGTCCATTCTGTAGCTCAACCTTGTCCCACTCAACAAAGTTGAGGAGGTCAGAACCCGTTTCAACCGTGCAGGGTAAAGTTTGCAAATATTCTCTTGTGAAATGCAAATGGAGTTACAATGTGTCTGCATTAAAAGCAGCATGAAGGTTATGATCAATTCCATTGGAGCAATGAATCAAAACAAGTCTCTCTCTGATTTGTTTGTGGTAACCAGATACATCAGATTTTGTATATTCATAATTTACACTTATAAATACTATCATAAGTAAATACTATCATAACATAATACTACAATTCTGTTGTTATGTTTTAGGGTATACCATTCACAGATGTGGGTTAGATTGCCGACCACAATGGCATTATCACTGCATCTACTATGCTGTCACTTAAACCAGACTTTATTAAACACCTGTCTTGTGTGCAAGGAGCAGCACTCTGCCATAACCCCACCATCCCAGCTCCAACAACTGGACGGAGCGATGCAGAGGTGGATGTGGAGGGATGGATGGATGTGATATAAGGGCGGATGGATATGATATAGGGGTGGATGGATGTGAGAGAGCAGTGGATGGATGTGATATAAGGGTGGAGGTGGTGTATAAGCTGTGCGATCCTCCTTCTGTGTTTAGTTTTAACAATGTACTACCCTAGAACAGGAAGCCATGACTGCAATAAATCTCTGTGTTGAGCTGATAGGCAAAGGGGATTCATTCACTTTTTGGGGGGGAATAAACTTTTAAAGTTTATTTTTATTTGGACAGAAAGTAGTATTTGGATGGAATAAACCTATAAAACCTTTAAAAGTACTTGTACAGAAAGCAATATTTGGAATAAACTGAATAAACCGTTTTGCCATAGAAATCGATATTAAAATAAGTGACATTTACCAATTCTCCAAGTTCCAGCCGCAAAAACGTGACAATGGCAGAGAAATGAAAGCCAGTGGTTGCTGCACACACAGAACCACACGCTCGTACATGGAGATATATATTTTTTAGATAAATAAGCTTGCTCACACACACACACACACACACACACACACACACCTGACCACCCCCTCCCCCTATGCTCCACTACCAAAAAGGAATCCACCAGGTTTCCTGTTCAATTTTGAGGAAGTAGCTGGAGTTTACCGTTTGCTTTCTAGTTCCTCATTCATGGCCATTTTAAACAAGTCTTCCGCACTCCACTTACTGTCAGCATTGCCCGGAGGCTTCATACAGTCAGGCAAAGCAAAGGCTCGTCTTTCTCACATGGAGGTACTAAATCCTGTTGTTTTTATTCATATTTTTATTTAAATATGAGTTATATACTATGAGCACCATACTTAGGATTTATTTTGGATTTTATCATCTTCTGGCATCCATGGCCTCTTGGTGTCTCTAACCCTGGGTGTCTCTAACCCTGGGTGTCTCTAACCCTGGACTTGGTCAAAGCTCCTCAGTAGACCAACAACTCTGAGGCGTTTGGAACAAGTTCAGGGTTCTGGACAAAATCTGGCAGGGGTTGGAGGATGGGGTTGAACGCAGTCTTTTTGGACAACATTGGTAGGGACAAATGTAACGATGACAGGTCTCTAGGGTGACACATTTTGTCTCAAGGTTGTATTCATTTGCTTTGCGGTTTGCTTTTAAATCATGTAACATTATTTGTAATCCTGCTCTGTATATGAAACGTAATATTACAGTACTAATTGTAACACTAAAATGATAGTGAAATGTACGTTGATGCAGATGTCTTGTGTGCTTCAAGCAAGCCCACTATTCAGGTAAAACATTTTATGTTGTGTTATATACATGTCATGGCTTGTTTTATTCTGCACTATTAAGGAAGACATAAGTATTGATGACCTAAAGGAATTACAAGGTCACCTGGCACCTGCTTGCAAATTGATTTGCCATTGTGCATTTTCGACATAATTTCTGGGTGTACACAGTATACAGAAGTACACAGTATTAAAATATAGCAGAGATTGGTGTGTGCAATAAAACGGGTGTGATCATGCAAACCTCAAATGTTATCTTTTAGTAGCGGTTCAAGAGAAAAATAAAGAAACACTTCCCCTGCAACTGAAAGAGGTAGTGAAAGCAGCTCAGGTGTACACACACACGCATCTGTACAGAAGTCGAGAATTGATCTAGTTCCGGAATATGGTTCAGTGTTAACCTCAGTCTTAAAGGAACTGACCATTTAGCCCAAAAACATAACTGCAAGATCTGCTACCTGCGTTTAGTCAAATGAACACACAATCCTATTCATCCCAGAAAATGTTTTATTAGCCAAATAATGTAGATGGGTAGGGCACTGAGCGCATAACATTAATGACATACCATGACATTCAGATAAGTGTGTATCTGTACGGTTCCCCACAAGCTTCACAACATAACCAGTTCAAGTTTCACACAGACCAAACAGTAAACATGGAGTACTCGACAGCAAAATAAACAAACAAATACAAATTAAAAATGTAATACCTTGAGATTTGGGGTATTGGTCTTAGGTGTACACTTGTTGTGTGCTTGGGTCTTGTAGGTGTATAGTAGGAATGTATACACGCCGTTGTGTGCTGTGTTGTGGCGTTGCATATATACATGGCTCTCCCTCAGTCGTCGACGGCAATGTTGCGGAACAGGTAGGCCATGGACTCCCCGTTGTGGATGCGTCGAATGGCCTCAGCCAGGATCATGCTGACGTCCACCGTCTTGATCTTGGGACACTGGAGCTTCTGCAGCTCATGGGGGACAGTGTTGGTCACCACCACCTGGGGGCGACAGAGGACATGTGGCAGGTGATGAATGGGGCAGTAAAATTAGATTTGTGTAGAAAATCTGGCACCACTATGAGTGTTTTTTTTGCCAAGATAAGAAATATATACATATAGCATTTAATTTGAAGGTTAAATATTGAGGGACAGTGTGAAATACAGGTAGGGTTTTATCACCCCTTAAAAGGAGCTGAAAATAAACAGTATGACATTTTATTTCCAAATTTGAAATCCACCCAGTACGAATATAACTTGACTGTAACTTGGCCCGTATTCCAAAACGGGGTAGCATAATTTGATGTGGTTGAGGCCAACTCTATTGTAAGGACCACAGACTGTAGGTTAGGGTGCGATTGGGTTTTTAATTAATCAAATATTAATTTGATTGGTTTTCAATTAGTCTATAAAAATAGCCATAAATAATGGAAAATGGCCATCACAAGTTACCAGAGTAAGTGAATCTGATTTATTTGTCTCACAAAGCAGCCAAGAAAAAAAAAAAGATTTGATTTGAAATGAGAAACGTGAAAAGCAACCAAATATTTGCATTTCTGAAACTAGACGTACAATGAAATTTGTTTTAATTTGTTTTGGGCTGAGAGCTCTAGAAAGGAGGGGAAAGGTTATCCCCATGGTTACGACCCACATCAATGTTGTGCTACTTTTTTTTTACGCTAGTACACGTCGTTGAGTAAGAGCGTTATAATGAGCGATGTTGTATATGAACTTCGAAGTGCGCCACAGACCTTGGTTTTATACTATAAGTGCCCAAGAAGCTTAACCCTCTCTGATGCAGCCAACAACATTAAGCGCTGCCCAGACGGCGCTCCACACATCCCCACACACTGTGGCGTTTTCATCGCACCCTCTGGTGTCTGTGCCCCTTCGTCGTGACATCGAAGTAACTCCAAAAAGGCCGTCACAAAAGAACGGGACCCGAGTTCGGAGCAGAGTAGAACATTCAGAAACTGGTTGGTGGAGAATGGCAGAAACATAGGATTTTACATGTGTTTTTTCTGACAAAATGGCATATACTACTATGTTCAAGAGATCAAAGAAGACATACCAACACGTTTTTTGTTTTTTTTAAAGAATTTGATTTTGGGTTCACTGACTTTAACAAACTGAAATCAAATACCTTGTTTATCAAAATTATAACAATGAATTAAATCAATTGATCGATGGATTCCTTGAGCAGCGCACCTCATCAATAGCGGACTCCTCAATGCGCGTGGGTGCCTCAGCCGACAGCAGGCCGTGGGTGGCCATGATGTAGATCTTGTATGCACCTCGCTCCTTCAGCAGCTCCGCCGCTGCCACAAAGTCCTCCACATTGTCAATGATATCATCCTACACATCACAGCCAGAGGAGGGAGATATAGCTATGATTAGAAGCCTCAATGTGTACTGCACTAAATGACATGGACATATAGTTAATTATAGCTAGTTAGTTTTTGTACTAACCAACTTTGTGCTAGCTAATTCCTGTACCATAACAATGACATGTCATTTCAAAGGGCTTTAACACTGCCCAAATACTTGCAGTGGGACAAACAAGCACATTTTCAGTTATACAATTGCCCTATCAAACAAAAGTATGCCACAAATGTCAATGGTGACGCCAACTTGTTAGTATATTTCAACCAATAATATAACATATTTCAACCAATAATATAACAGCATGTTTCCCGTTCCTTCACATAAACGCATGCCAGGGGCCAACACACAGCTGGCTGGCTGTGGGAAAGTGGGAAGCTGTGGGGCGGGGGGTGGGGGCGCAGAGAGAAGGGATGGAAGAAGGAATTTAATGTATTGTAGTGAGGGGAGAAGCTCGCAGTTAATAAACACATTAGCGGTTTTCTAATTAAGTGTCAAAATGTGTAGTCGCCATGCATGAACTGCACGAGTCGGCGTGAACCAAAAATGATGTAGTCATGGCCCTCAATCACAGTTCATGAGGTCAAGTTTTGAAGAGGTCCTGGAAGTTATAGCACAGCTAGATGGCAAAGCCGGTGTGGTGTTCGCCTCTTCCGGCTCATTACGCTGCACGGCGTTCGTTACTCGACTGGTCGTGACTGTTTTCCAAAGATGGCGTCCGCTTGTTTTTGTGAAGGCACTGGCTTTCTAAACGTTCTTTTTAATAAACTGTCTGTACACTTACAATGTTATCAATGCTTCGTTTTACAAGTAGGGACCCTCATTATGCTACCGTGGAAGTGTGGTGCGATTTTGAGCCTTGTTAGTGGTATAGAATTGCGACTTATTTTACATGAATATCTGCCCCCACAGCTAGCGTTATAAGCTAATTAGCGGTTTTCGAGAAATTTGGTTCCATTGGACTAGAATGAAAACTGATCCCAGAGAACGGTCGAACTCGGTGGACGTGTGTCATGATCATATGGTCTCATTGTGCGCCAGAATTGTCCTTTAAGTTCCAATTAAGACACAGCTTTGAACCAATGATCATAAAACAACAAAGGTGCACATTGTGCAACATTGTTTGTGTGTACGGGGGGGCAGAATTATTTCTTTTGACCGAAGGGGGGGCTTGACAAAAAAAGTTTGACAAAAAGGAGCTTCCCCTTTTTGTCCCAGCACCTGCATCCTGTTTCACACCCCATCATGTCATCATGACCACAAACACAAGTGGCACGATACTGTCGTCATGCATTTGTTTTTTTTGTATTTGTGAAGCCTTCTCGTGATGGACGGGGGGCTTACGACTATGATGGCGATCCGGCCCCCAACGTCCCCCACAACCGTGATTGGTGGCTTCTCCTTGGCCATCATCACTGGGGAGAGAGAGAGAAAGAGACAGAGAGAGAAGGAAAGAAGAGAAAAAAAGAAAAACTTTGTTTACTCTCATGAAACACTGGGGGGTTCCCACCAGTGTCTCTGAGATGCAGATCAAGGGGGGTGGGGGGGGGACAAGGCCAGTTTAAGGCAAAAAAAACAAGTAGTAGTAAAATAAATCATGCACAATGAAACCATGAGATCACACATTCCAGCTACCACTCCACCAATCCAAACGCTCCAAGACCGCCCGGTGGGTCATGTTTGGAGTGAGCCCAGAGCGGGTAACCCGACATACAAGGGGAGTAAAGTACATTGATCACATTGAGTCATTCTAATCTAAATAGGAGGAGGAGGCCAAGGGTCTTGTTGGATTTTGGTGTGGTGGTAAATAAGATTGGATAAAGGAGGAGGTTGACACAGTCCCCTTCAGATACCAGAAAACGAGAGTCGGGTTAAAAAGTTTGCAAAACGATCGCAGTTTGTACATGATTGTTTAAAGATGCATCAAATGTTATAACATCAACGATCCCCCCCCCCTCCCCAGTTAACAAAATCTCAAAAGGAGCCGTTTGACTCAAATTCTTTTGAATTAATGGAAATCAACGCATCAAACTGCATCAGTATTTGCAATATTAAATCGACTCGGGTTATCAACCAGTCAGAAGGCCATGGTGTGCCACAGAGCAGCAGCCTCCCATCCCATAGCCAGCAGCAGCAGCATCATCATCATCATTATGCTGGGCTTCTGCTACTCACACTCCTCCTTAAGAGACCACCGGAGAGAGGGGGAAAGAATGGAGGAATCACAAAGGGTAAAAAACAGGTATTCATTTATACATCATTGCTGTTGAATGAAAACAAACGTTGCCGCTTTTTCACTGCAGCCGTCACTTTTGCTTCAAAGAGTAAAGACACCCAAGTTGTTGTTTTTTTCCAACTTTAGGCAAATAGACCACTTTCACAGAGCTGTCGTCATAGGACAAACACAGGTGTTGCTCATAAGACTAATTATGGTCCTTTTATGTACCAGGACACACAGTCCATGGTCCATATGTGCCATCTAAGAGCAGCAGGCCCATAGTGACACCCGTGTTCAGTTCTGTTGGGAACATCACGTTAATGTACACTTGGCCATCAGATAGCGTTGCGCTAGTGGTGGAGAGGAGTGGTGGTGAAGCACCTCTATCCATCATAAGACCCAACAAAAGTGAATGCTGCACTGAGGGAGACAACCGTTTAGGGCCATCGTAGATTCAGTGTCCACGTTTCCAATTTTTCAAGCAAATGATGTTAAGAAAAGAGAACGTGAAAAGCAACGTTATCTTTACATTTTGAGTCTGAAAATTTGGTGGAATGCTTGACCTAAGCAGTTATAACATTCACAAAGCTCAAAGCGGGCCAATAGCAGGGTCAATAGCAGTCTGCTACTTTAATTGAAACAAGGACAAACGTTAGTTTTTTTTAAATCAGATTGAAAATAGTGCTGTGTCAAACAGCATGATATACTGATTTGAAGATGGAATCACTAGCAGTCAGAGCCTACATCCAAGACCTAGAGATCAGGCGCATTGATGCAGATAGAAAATATGAACAGAAAAACAAAAAAGAAGGTTTTTGCGGTTCCTGATTTTAAAACCCAACATATCTCTTCCATATCACAGGAATACCCAGATGGCCTGTCTCTTTCTAATCTGTACATCGGTACATTTCCACATATCCATACTTAAAGTATTCACCATTTTAAAATAGTAATACAATCTGGACCATCACAAGATCAATAGATCCATACGTATTTGAGATACAGCCATGTTGGATTAGAATTTGGTCCGATCAATTTCTACAGACAAACCTCAATTGGGAGGGGTCTGCCATACCATGCTAGTGGAGTACAGAGGAACAGCTACGCTAACTATGCTATGCTATGTTAAGCGAGCCCAACATGGCCAAGCGAAGCAGCCCACCCAACATTTCACATTTCTTTAGACGCATCTTCTCATCCAGGTGCAGTTCATTGGAAGCCCTCTGGACTAATTGTCCCACAATTCCATGCAGTGATGCACAGGTCAAACAGAGAGAAGCAGATTGGTGGGGGGGGGGGGGGGGGTTTAGGAGGTCATACTTGGTAGCTCTAGGCCAGGGAACGACGGCGTTCGGTGACCTGCATTAGCAATGGATAGAACGGTACAGAGTAAATATATAATATTATTATACTATTATACATCACACAAATGTAGATCATAACACACATTTACAGAGTTGTAAAACACATTTCAAGTCACCGTTTGTGAACTGCGTTCAAGAGGAATGAAGGACAAGAGGAGAAGAATATTAGAAGAAAGTATTGAACCGTATTAAACAATAGATCATTTGCATAAAGAACCTGTATGTGCCTGCCCATCTCTATTGGATGAATCCCATGACAATGAAAATCGCTATGCATCACTGGATATAGTATGGAAATAAGTGTGCATTAGTTTTGCACCTATTTTACGGTGCATTATGAGTATTAAGTAGTGCACTATAGGCCTATAGGGAATCAGATTTGTACACAAGTGGACCAATATCTGGTCTTACGTGGGAGCTCAAGACCGGTGTGTCCCGTGGTGGTGCGCATGGCAGGGGGAGATTGCCGCCCGTCGGCCATGTCTGCCTCTGAACCATGGGCCTCTCCATGGATGACCGCCAAGCCCAGCCTCAGGCGCTCAGCATAGGACTGGGCTCTGAAAAGACACACAAACATAAGAAGAACATGATCACAACAGTCACACACGATGGTGTTGTTTAAAAGTTTCAACTGCAGAACAAGTGTATTGGCTCCAGAGTCGCTGGTACCTCTTGGCAGCTGAAGGGGACTTTGCAACAATCACAGCGTTCCTGTAGTCCGGGATCTAAGGGGAGAGGGAAATATTGTTCAGAGAAAAATACATTCCAAAAAAAGATCTAATCTTACATTTTAAAATTGTAGGTGGTGATAATGTGACATTGCCATTAGTGGTATTGACTTGATGTGGGAACATTTCTGAAACGAGAAAACGATGTTTATTTCATACAATAAACATAGATCAGACTTAAAATGAGTCCTTGTGAAAGCCTGAAAGGCTACAAAAGCAACAAACAAAGAATGGTTTTGGCTTCCACCCCTGACCTGTACAGGTACTGGTTTTGGTTAAAAAACAATCACTGTCAACATATCTACTTCGGAAGGGACTTGATGATATGACATTATGATTTTTGAGTGCCGATTCTTTCAACATTGCCATTCTGTAAATATTGGGATACGATATGATGATTTCTGGGTGCGATTTTCTATTTTGTGTGGTTTAGTTGCCCCGTTATTTATTAAAGGGGACATATTATGCAAAACTCACTTTTTCGTTGCTTTTATATGTATATTTGCGTATCCGGAGTGCCTCCC
>JAOPJI010000101.1:6527039-6537271 GCA_027122695.1 Merluccius productus
GGAATTAGTAGAAGACCTCTATCTGAAGACCGGAGGGTTCTGGATGGCTCATAGTTTAAAAGCAAATCTGATAAATAAGAAGGACTAAGACCATTAAGAGCTTTGAAAACCAGTAAAAGAATCTTAAAATCAATCCTGAAGCATACAGGTAACCAATGCAGAGACTTTAAAATTGGTGTAATGTGAGCTCTCTTTCTGGTCTTCGTCAGTACTCGTGCAGCTGAGTTCTGTAGTAGTTGTAGAGGTGTAATGTTCTTTTTTGGAAGGCCAGAAAAGAGAGCATTGCAATAGTCAATTCGACAGGTAATAAAAGCATGAATTAGTGTCTCTGTGTTCGCTTTAGAGAGCAATGGACGCACTTTAGCAATGTTTTTAAGATGATAAAAACCGATCTTAGTGATCTGTCTGATGTGGTGTTCAAAGGATAGGTCTGAATCGAAGACCACACCGAGATTTTTAATTTTGTCAGATGGTTTTATTTGTAGTGCGTCCAGTTTGAAATTCAGTTTTTCCCTCAGTGCTTCAGGACCAATAACCAGTATTTCTGTTTTGTCCTGGTTGAGCTGCAAGAAGTTTTGTGCCATCCAATACTCAATTTCCGAAATACAGTTAAAAAGGGCATCAATTGGCCCTGTGTCATCAGGAGACACGGCAATATAAAGCTGTGTATCATCAGCATAACTGTGGAAGTTTATGCCATGTCTCCTGATGACATCACCAAGTGGCAGCATGTAGAGATTAAAAAGAAGTGGGCCTAAAATTGAACCTTGGGGGACACCACAATTCAGTTTATAGCTCATAGATGAACACTCATTCAAACTGATAAAAAACTCTCTATCAGTAAGATAGGATTGAAACCACTTAAAAACAGTACCAGATATACCGATCAGATTGTGAAGTCGATTTAAAAGTATTCTATGATCAACGGTATCAAAAGCTGCACTTAAATCTAATAGAACCAGGACTGCAAGTTTTCTTGTGTCAAGGTCCTGTCTAAGGTCATTCACAACTTTAACTAGTGCAGTCTCTGTACTATGTTTAGATCTAAAACCAGACTGAAATATCTCATGGATGTTTTTGGAGTTGATAAAATCATTCAGTTGATTAAAAACAAGCTTCTCTAAAATCTTACTTAAAAATGGTAGGTTGGATACTGGTCTGTAATTATTGGGGTCTAAAACATCCAAACCATTTCTCTTGAGAAGGGGCTTAACCAGTGCTGTCTTAAAAGCAGAAGGAAAAACACCCATCTGAAGGGAAGAGTTTACGATGGTCAATAAATCTCCATCTAAAGAGCTATAAACTGATTTAAAAAGGGAGGTTGGAATGGGATCTAAAAAGCAGGTTGATGCTTTTAGCTGAGAAAAAACTTTACTTAGCATGTCATTATCAACCAGAACAAAACTTTCAAGTGTTTCCTCACATACAGACGCATGCTCTGAGACCAGGTTCTGCATTGTGTTTGCTGACTGCCGTTGAACGAGATCTGATCTGATAATATCGATTTTGTCTCTGAAGTGAGCTGCAAATTCCTCACACCTCTCACCGGATGAGAAATTATTTAAATTATTAAAAACAGGGTTAACAAGACGGTCGATGGTTGAAAACAGGATTTTTGGGTTGTTCTTGTTATCATTGATCAAGTTAGAGAAGTAGGACTGTCTTGCATATTTGAGTGCTTTGTTATAGATGGTTAGCTGTTCACGGAAAATTTGATGATGAATGGTTAGGTTGGTTTTTCTCCATTTCCGCTCTGCTACACGGCATTTTCTCTTTAGTTGTTTAATTGTGTGATCTTTCCAGGGAGGTGTTGGATTTGTCTTAATCTTTTTAAATTTTAGTGGGGCAACAGTGTCAATCATTGATTTTAGTTTACTGTTAAAATTATTTACCATAAGATCACAGGAAGAAGGTAAAATGTGGGGTGGGGTAGTGCTTAAAAGATTAATAAAATTTGCAGTCACTTCAGGAGTAAGATAGCGCTTCCCCACCATTCCCTCTTGGATGTTTTCGTGATTAAAACCATTAACAGTGAAAAAGATACAAGAATGATCAGAGATGCCTACATCAACAACAGAAGAGATACTAGCATTAAGGCCATGAGTTATGATTAAATCTAAAATATGACCTTTGTTGTGAGTAGGTTGACTTACGTGTTGGATAAAATTCATACAATTCAACATATTTAAAAATTGTGAAGCAAGTGAGTCTGATTGATTATCAATGTGTAAATTAAAATCACCTACGATGATAATTCTGTTAAAATTGGCATGGATGATTGACAGCAGCTCTGAGAAATCCGAGATAAAAGCTGAACATCTTTTAGGTGGCCTGTAGACAGTCAAACATAAAATCTGAGGACTGTTAAAAACAAGGCAGTGATATTCAAAAAATGTATATTCCTCAAATGTGATATTTTTGTAACTAAATGCTGCTGAAATGATGGTTGCTGTGCCTCCTCCTCTTTTACCAGTCCGTAATGAAAATGAAAACTTGTAGTTAGGTGGAGAGGCTTCCAGGAGTGTAGCTGGTCCATCGGTGCTAAGCCAAGTCTCAGTTAAAAACATGCAGTCAATATTGTTATCTAAAATCAGGTCATTAATAATAAATGTTTTATTGAGAAGCGACCTGACGTTTAAAAGGGCCATGTTCAGAGTTCTATGATGAGGTGGATGAGTGGTTGGTTTGCATAGCTGGATTGGTTTAAGGTTATGAAAACTAACTCCACAGGTCCTTCTGCAGATTTGTCTGGTGGTAATAATAACAGGGATTGACAGGGCAGGGCTTGATTAATCCATGTATTGGCTGTAAGGGGTAAGGGTTGGTGACCTGGGAGATAATGATGACAGAGGGGAAACATCGGTGGTTTGTATTGATGTTGAGTCCTCGTGTATAACTGGGGCAGGTTGTCATGCATGTATGGAAACAGTGTGAAAGATGTTTGCAGTAAGTGCTTGGGTGCCCTGTCTCCTGGGGTGAATTCCACTCATGACTGATCATGTTTGTTGTAATCAGCTTGACCCATGAGAACATTGTATATAGAGGTACTGCATCCGACACGTTAAAGTGTTGTGTCATGATCCAGGCCCAGCCCTATGAACTGCCATCTCTTCCCTTTGACTCGTTCGTCAAATGTGTCACCTGCGTTATTTGCTCATTTTACTAATTTTATAGGTACCGTAGTTGTGCCCTACATCCATAGTTGCGTATCCATTGTGGTTGTTTGTTGGTTCCTTTTGGTCGCTGGTTCTCTGTGTTATCTGCTGTACCCCAAATAAACCCCCCTGCCAAAGAGTTGATTTATTTTATTTTATATTTTCTGCAATTGTATTCCAATCCTGACAATTAAATGGACCATGCTAAGGTGTCTGGAGCCTTCACTTGTGGTTTGGTTTATCTTTGGTAATCCAGGGCAGGATGTCCTGGCAATTTAATGAATGGCACACATAACGCCTTCAAGTTTCCCCATATTATTATGTGGAATATTAATATTATTATTATGAGAAGAAGAGCAGTAGTGGTAAGTGGAATATCTTGTATTATTTATTATTATGATAATGTACAACCTGTTTAGACACATGTTGACAACTTAACTTTTATTTATTTATTATCATCTTTATATCCTTGGAATGCCGAATGTTGTGAGATGTGTGATAAATGCACAGTAAATGTGAGGTCCTGCATCGACCATTCTGATGGATTCAAACTGTGGTGGGCATCTCGTTATAAAAGCTAATAAGCCTTTACACACACACACACACACACACACACACATTATGTGTGGATGTACACAACATGTGATTTCTTCACCCTGTGGGCATCGTGGATGTGCAGGGATCTTTAACCCTGGAAGACCTGTTTTGAAGACGACATGTAAGAAATCACGCTGATACATGAGCCATGCTGAGCACAGCATGCATCCTCCTACAGCTCTACATGTCTCACGTAGCACCATGGGACTCTGTTGCAGAGATCCATGTGTGCATATGTGACAGGGGCTTGTAGAGCTCTGTAGAGATCCTTGCCTGCTACCCCAAACATCTAAGCTGTGTCTCAATTCAGGGGCTGCATCCTTCGAAGGCTGCATTTAAAAACCAAATGCGTCACTGCGGCGCGACAAGTTTGTCCCACTTTGAAGGCTCCTCCAAATGCCACCTAGAAATGTGGCTTTCTTTTCCCGATTTTGTAGGATCCAACGGATGGATCCTTCGCGGCCAAACCTATCCCAAGATTCATTGCGCACCGATGATGACTGGATTTTTTTCCCATTGAAAATGGCTTCTCCATCCATACCTGCAGCCGAGGACTTTTTTTAAACAAAAAAGTAAGATTAGGGTTATTTTAATTGATTGTTGCTAGGTGACGGGAGCGGCGCTTCATGACGTGTGGAGGCGGGAACAGCTGGTGACGCAAATAGGAAACTCTCCATAGACCAGACCGTCTCATTTAACAATGCTCGGTTCGGTCTTCGTGGGCTACGAAGGCCACGTCTTCGTAGCCCATGTCCTTCGAAGGATGCAGCCTGAATTGAGACACAGCTCTAGCCTTGTGAGACCACTGGTGTTGGCTGGGCAGCAATTGATTTCCAAATATAGGCGTGGCCTTATGTTGTTAAAAGCTCCAGGGAATCAGATTAAATAACTAAGTGACGCTCTTGCTGTCATCGCTCTTTCCGAATCCGGTTGGAAGTAAAGCAAAAGCATATACTCCTCTAAAAAAAAGCCTTCAGTGCAGATTTCTACTAATCTTAATAGCATTGTTATTCAGTCTATTTCAGATAACAGCTTTGATCGCTCCATAGATTGAACATTGGGCATTGTTTTTTTTATTTGGCAGACTGCTGCATTCCTTGTTCATCATGAACTGAAACTCCCTCCCCCAAGCTCTGATTGGTCATTTCTACATTTTCAGAAGAGGCTTTCAGCAGGCTCGAAGCCAGACTGATCTGCAGCAAAACAGAACATGAACTCTCGAGATCAGGATGATCTCACGAGGCTACCAAACATCACCAGCTCTAGGGAGCCACACATCCCCAGGAGGAGCCATTTGGACGGAGCTTATTGGGTTGTGAGCTTCACTAAGCACCCACCCACCCCAGGCATGTCCCTGTCCCCGGCCCTGTTGCTTCCAGATTGTTCTGATTTTTCCCCCTGCATCCATCCAGGATAGAACAAAGCAATTAGGGACGGGCCGACCTGTTTCAGTTGTTGAATTGATTCCAATGGGCTTGTGTGTTACCAGGAAGCTGCTGAGGATTACCGTGAAATGTGTTGTCTTCCGCCGTTCACAATCGGCTCCCCGCAGCATGCTTTGTTATTTACGTCTCTGAGAAGTCACTGTGATTTCTCGTGATGGGCGTAACCGGAGAGATCGGCACTGATTACAAATGGCAAGATAATTAGATTGAGCCGAGGGATCAACATTGTCAGTCATAAAGAAAAGTGGAATAGGCTCAAACTGCCTCTTTTTAAAGGGCTGGTTGGATGTTGTGGTTGTTTGCTAATGCAAGAGGTGTAACACTTGCAGGTGTGTGTGTGTGTGTGTGTTCAGTAAGGCTGTTCCTCTTTGATAAGAAAATGCAGGCTTAGATAAAGGGAAGTTACATAAATTGTGCAATATCCGCCCAATGGATTTCCCTCCACATGTAATGCATGCACATGCATAATCACGTAAATATGAGACACATGTGATTAATGTTGATCAGCCTCCTATGATTCAAATGACAGCATTCCAATATGAAAATTCTGCAATATCAGAGACACACAATACTAACTAACATTGATCGAAAAAATGTAAAGGAGATAAATGCTTAATCAGCAGGTGACCGGGTCACCATATCAACCAATAAGAGCTTATGTTTTCAATAGCATGAGTTTAAGCTTTTCATCACTAAGCCTCTGGCAATAACATACCCAAAGTAAATAGACTATATCTTCACAACTACAAGGTCTATAAAATGTAATCTTACCAAAAGAAAGACAACACCTGTGACGTTGTGAAAGTGAAATAATCAATGTGAATGCTACTGGGTCAGAGTGAATAAGCTAGAACACAGACTAAATGGAAGATTTCATGATTTCAACCTGCGGTACACGTACCACTGGTGGTACATGAGTTTGCCTACCCGATTGTAAACATGTAGTGAATTATTGTAAAGGAGAATTAGGCTTCTTGTGCATTTTAGCCCACAGTCTGTAAATAGCTATTCATATTTTTCATCTTTACTATCATCCGAGGGGCCTGAATATAAGACGACCTTGATTATAAGATGACCCCCTCTTTTTCATCCCGTTTTTGGAAAAATACTTTTTGAATATACATCATAGTATAGCTATATACTTACACTCTCCTAGCAGGCTCTTGGAAGCGGTCATCAATTATTTTCTCTGGCAGTTAGCATTAGTAAGCATTGCCTGTTTGTCTTTTTGCTCCTTATCATCTGTCCCAGTGGTATTTGGCAGCTTGACATATTATTCAGTTCACGTTCTGTTTCTGCAGTAGAAACGTGGGAAGACGCTTTGGGCTCGTTTTCACTCATAATGAATGTATTTCCTCCATGGCAGAAAAACACGTTTCACAATCCTTCAGAAATTCCTGCAGATTAAACTGGACTAACGAAACACTTTTAGGGCTGACTGACTCTAACACACTCACTATAAACAGACTTTAAGACACTCGCTAGCCAAGCAACATTAATGCTACAAACAACCCATAATGCAACACTCTGTGTAGGAGTTGATTTTACACTGGTACTCTCTACATTAAAAAGAAAAGCTGATGTTGTGAACATGTAATTGTCTAGTCCAAATATAATAATTATTAATAATAATTTCCAGAGTAAAATATTGTCTTATATTCGGGCCAAGAATATACAGCAATATAATAAAGTAGCCGACTTAAATAGTAGTCGGCTGTTTGGCCGCCAGCAGGCACTTATGGAAAGCTCTGTACAACCGTCCCAGTATCACCAGCCATGTGTTCACCTCATGTGAACTAGCCTGACTGCTAGTTTGATGCATGTTAGTCATTTCTATTTTTAGTTTACAAAACAGTGATTCTAATAATCCTTGTTTGGATTCCTAGACATTTGATCTCAGAACAGTATGCAAAAAATACATCTGATAGAAAACTTAAATTTTTACCTCACAAAAACACTTACTGGTACCTTTTTCCTCTCCTCATCCAATAGCACAGCAACAGATCGACATCTGCTTGAATCAATTTTTTTTCATTTAATCACATCTGATCGCCCCATCCCTCTTGGGATGAGGTTCACTAGAGCAGTGATTCTCAACTGGTGGGTCGCGACCCATAAGTAGGTCTTGAGGGCATTTTGAGTGGGTCACAGAGCATGTGCCAAACCTTCAACTTTTGAAAGAAGCCCAAGAATTAACTAATGGTTTAATGTAAATTCATGTTTCAATGGCTTACTATTTAATTGAGTTTAGCCCCAATTGTTGCAGCTTTTTGTTTGCTCCATGTTTTAACAATAGATGAAGGCATTGTTGACTACTACACTATTGGTAAATACATTTTTTTATTTTTGGGTCATGACTTAAAGACACATGTGGGTCCTGAGGCTAGACCAGTTGAAAACCACTGCACTAGAGAAGGAGTCATCTCAAACTAATCTACAAGTGGTGTTGGGGTTGGTTCTCCTCTGGCGGGTAAGTAAACTCCCAAATCACTTTTTTCAGTGAAACAGTTCTGCTTGGGTCTCCCAAAGTATTGATGAACATTTCTAGAGTGATAGTTTTCTATTGGCTGCGCAGCACTCTTGAGCTAGTCTGACATCCGTTCTGACAACCTTTGAAAATGGCACTCGCACCTGCTCCTTCTGACCATTTTTGCCTTTGGCATTTTTTTGTCAAGTTCCTCAACTAAAACGAGCGATTTACTTACCCTTTAAGGAGAAAACCATGAACTCCCAACATTCAAATGGTATAAATAAATATTCTGACTCTCTTGTACGCAGGCTTTTACTCTCTGTTACAGACTGTTACAAATGTGTCATCGGTGCTCAGTTTAGCACAGCGGAGCAGGGTGCCCCAGGCTGATCAAGCATATAAAGCATTGACATGTGAAAGACTCTTACAGGCCATCACTGCTCCCTTCTTTCCTCCTTACATCATCCTCATTCTCTTCGTCCCGCACTGCTCTCGTAGTGATATACGACTTGGGTTTCTACTTAGTAGTACAGAGGTTCAGTTCAGTCAGAGTGATGATAGCTTGAGGAATGTTATCAATCTTGGGTGTTGTTGTCCTTCCTCGTGAACATGCCCTGAGTAACAAGTGATTGAGCCACAACATTGTTGAATTTTAGCTATGAATGTATCTGCAAACCAACGTAATCGATGTATCACTCTCTGCCCCTTTCAAAAGCCCGATAAATTGCTAAGAAATAATGGCTGCTGTATTCAGAGAATGAATACTGAGGGGGAGATGCTTGTACTTGAATATTAAAAACACATAGTAGTCATAGTCTACACGGTCCAATTAAGTGTCTTGCTTGCAGCTTTCATAAATCGATGTTTATTAGCTATAAAAGCCATCCTCTGCATTCAACATGCAGCACTACCTTTCCGGAGGATTCTTCCTTGTCGTTTGGATTGAATTAGCATCGAGACAAAGCAGAGCCAATTAATGTGGCTTTTCCAAAGGTTCAGAGCCTGTGTAAATAGATTTGAAGAAGCAGGGCCTATTACTGGGTGTGGGGGGCAGTTCCATAGCAGTTGTTTAGCACAATATGTTTGACTTGAATTCTAGGGGTGTCACGATTACGATTTTAAATCAGAGATCGATCAAAATGAGCTTTCGATTTCGATCATCGAAATCAGGATCGAAAAGAAAAAATAAAATAATATTTTTTATTTTTTATTATTATTATTATTATTATTATTATTTTTAAAGCTTTGTTTGTGGGGCTGTCATCTAGTGGCTTTTGTTTTTGTGTTAAACTGTTCACAATTTAGTGAAATACGTTAGATTTTATATAAATTATTAAAATTTTACAATATGGCCTTAGTGTGGTACATTCCTAAAGAAATATAATGGTTATATTACACATACCATGTAGCTTATCTTTTTAAGCATAACTGTCACTGCTGAATTTTGTATTTAATTGTTTGTTTAAATAAAAAATCGAATCGAAACCTGACCTTAAAATCAAAAGTCAAATCGAATCGTAGATTTGGAGCCTCGTGACAACCCTAATGAATTCAAAATCCATTCACGAGAAAATGCAGAACAAACCGACATGCTTCTACCTTGTCCAGAAAAACGGAGCATTAAAGAGGAGGTGCCTTGCTAACAGATGCCTAAAGCTAGGGTGGGATGTAGGGGATTGACCCTGGAACCTTTTAGCTTAGATTAGAACACTCCTGCCAGCTATCCTGCAGAGCTTGTTGTGGAGTGTGTGTGGTTGATGGCTGGTTTACAGCTTCACCTGGCCTGAGTCAGACTGATTAGACTGGGGCTGGGTGAGGCTGCACACCTGTGGTGTATGAAAGCAATCATGGCACCCAGGATGAACCAGCTATCACCACACAAGCTGCCTCAATTCAGGGGCTGCATTCTTCGAAGGCTGCATTTGAAGACCAAATGCGTCATCGCGGCGCGACAAGGTTGTCCCATTTCGAAGGCTCCTCCTAGAAATGCAGCCTTCTTTTTCCAAATTCAAAGGACCCACGGATGGATCCTTTGTGGCCAGATTCATTGCACACCGATGAGGACTGGATTTTTTTCCATTGAAAGTGGTGTCCCCATCCATACCAGTGACTGGTATGAAATAAGGTTAGGGTTATTTTCAATATGACATTACATTGTCAAAGTTAAATGAGATTAGCCATATAAACTATGTTACCTAAAAGCCTTTACACACCAGGGATGAAACGAAAATGCAGAATATTCATTGACAAATATTTGCTTCAATTAAGTGTTGGGGGTGCGTGGAGTATGGGTTGTTGATGGCTGGTTTACAGCCTGAGTCAGACTGATTAGACTCTGGGCTGGGTGGGTCTGCACACCTGTGGTGCAGAGCAATAATTGCACCCAGGATAAATCAGCTATCAACACACACTCAGGAGAGAGCCACTGTCATGGCAGCATGTTACATCTGCTCGGCAAATACCATCTCCAATAAACACATTCAATTCAACGCAGATGGGAGTTTTGCTTACTGAAAGATGTTCTGAGGGCAGAAACTAATGGGATTGGTTTAATCAGGCAACCAA
>JAOPJI010000101.1:6885907-6903546 GCA_027122695.1 Merluccius productus
GTCCATTCAGGCTGAGAACGTACTTCACCGCCATGACGCAAGTGATCCATCTTGCTCCGCTCTATAATCTTTGGTTGCGACGCTCTGATCTCGCCGCCACGCGATCACGTGGTTCACGGAGCGCTCAACAGGTCTGACCAGACCCGTTGTCCGCCTGTCCTTTATGTCTGCTACTTTATTAGCCTATTATTTACATTATTAACATTTATTTATACTATATTACTTACTTTATATCGCTAGGCGGCAATATCGTAAAGCAGTTTTTTTTTTTTTACTTTACATTTAACGTGAGCCTGTTGAAGTAAATGGCACTTATTTTATTTATTTATTTATGTTTTTTGTTTTGTTTTGTTTTTTGTACAACGGGAGCCAATGGGAGTGTCGCAACTCTCTCTCTCTCTCTCCGTCGCGGAGTAATACCAAAGAACTTCCAACCGTCCTCGCCCGCGATTGGGCGGAGGGATGCGTCCCCCGGGGAGGCCGTGACGCGGCCGTATATAAACCGGAGCCCTCCGCCGCTCCGCTTGTCGTGTGGAGACTTGCTGTTGGTCGCTGCGTATACTGAACTTCAGGCGTGAACTGACGGCGAAAAGACCTGCGCTCTCTCCCCCGCCACCATGGCTGTCTAGCGGCGTGCGGCGGCTCACCTCGCAGCGGCAAAAACCCGGCAAGTGCAGCGGCGAAGTGCACTGGCTTTCTCTGGCAAAATGGCGTAAGTACTACCTGGCGAACACCGCTCCGTGTGAAGGGCTTAGAGTTTACATGGACGTCGTCGGTCCCGGACGGGAAATGAGGACGTCCGCGACACATAAATGTAAAAGGGAGATTAAATAAGTGAAGACGGGGAATTGCGAGGAAGCCACGAAAATGTAGTTTTTACGTAATAAGAGAAGTGGGAATGGGGAAATGGAGATGGAAATGCCCCAGAAGAGATGCGGTGTCTGATAACATACTGGCTGGCGGGGCGACAGGTGTGCCAGGCGGTTCACGTCAGGTCATGCTTTGGGGTCTGACGTCTCCTCAGCGGAATAGTATGAACACGATAAAAACAAAAAATATATACACAATAAGGAATAATAAATACATCCTAATGCATCACTCCTTAACGCGAATACTGTTTGTCAAACCGACCGTGTAGAAACTATACGTAAAGAATCCGTTGCATACCGGGATTTAATCTCTCTATGTTGGCGGTGTTTTAAGTAATAAAACAAATGTATAAAAAAATATATAAATATATATATACGTCTAGCCAGGGTTGAAAGCCTGGCTTTGTGTGTATTTACAACAGTGGCAACGTGGCGGGACCAAAATGGCGCGCTGGCACTTCTGTTGTGGCAGTTGTGGCCACGCCCCCTTTCGCCTTGATGAGTCACCGCGCTCGCGCGGGGAGGGGCGTGGTTTCCCGGCCGAACATGACCAAATTAGGCAATGTTTTCTCCGGATGGAGGGCGGGGCCCCCGTGACGGCGGGGCCCCGACCAAAATAGTGCACTAGTTTCAGGCTGGTCTGTACTGGCGGCTGGTACACCCTCAGTAGGATGGAGAGAGGGGAGGGGGTTCACTGTGCACACTCGTGTGCATAGTGAACGTTGCCATGTCTTCGTCCTCACAAGCGAGGTTGAGAAATGTCAAAACATACTTTAATTAAAAATGAATAACCCCCCCCCAAAAAAAAAAGTCTCAACTCTTCCCATACGTTTTCTGGCCTCAATAAAACTCCTCATGGCAACAAGATGTATAATACTGTTCCCCGTTCCCAGTAACACACCGGTCTGCCATCTTGTCACCCCCCTCCAGGTCTCTATCGGCAACCACCCTCAGCTTTGCTGCAGTCGACAGCAGGACCGACCCTCTGGACGCCCGGACGATATCACTGCTCCCCTCGCGTTCATTCACCCACACACGACTACCACTGACCAGTGGACATGGCCTTGAAGACACTCCTGGCCTCGGAGGACGCGGGGGCCCTGTTCTTAGGTGGGTTGCTAGGGGCCGATTGCCTTGGGTGGGTTGCTAGGGGCCGATTGCCTTGGGTGGGTTGCTAGGGGCCGATGTCCTTGGGTGGGTTGCTAGGGGTGCCAATGTTGTTTGGCTGGTAGGGCCACTTATGTTGCTAGGGTGTACTGCAATGTTTTTAAGGTGTACTGTAAAGGGCCCTGTTAGGGTTCTAGGGGCCGATGTTAATAGGTGTTGCTAGGGGCCCTGTATTTTTTTGGGGGGGGGGGGGGGGGATTTGTAGTTGAGTCGCTAAGGGGCATCATCTGCATACGTGGCCTGGAGAGGCCTGTCTAACTGTCTGACGCCAGGGCTGAGTGTGTTTGTCTCAAACCGATCATTTCCTCGTAACTGTCACGCATTGGGTTTGTTTTAGCCGCAGGCTAACTGGTGGCATCTGAGCGCAACTAACTTCAACAAGTTGTGTTTGAAGTTGGAAGATGTTTAGTAGCCATTTCCGTCCAATTCCTCGCTTTTTGACATGGTCATTTATAGTGACCGATTATTCGGGTAATTAAACATAGATAATAGTTTTACGTGCAAAGCATCAAAATATTCCCATACTTCACAACGTTTGATCAGAATCAGAATAACTTTGCCTTGTTAGGCTCATGATGCTCAACAGCTCTTCTCCCGCTCCCCAGGGCCCTCGTTTCTGACGGCTGACCCCATGGTTCCCTTTCTGGACCAAGATGAAGAGGAAGCTCTCTCTCCCTCCTCCTCCTTAGAGGGGAGTTCACCCGCTTCGCCCTCACCCACTTTCTCCTCTTTCTCCTCCTCCTCCCCCTCCCTGTCTCCTTACCAGACGCTCTGTTCCTCGCCTCTCTCCTCATCCTCCTCCTCCTCCTTCTCCCCTCCTGCCTCTCCCCTCTCCTCCCCCTCCTCGTTCCTGGGAGGCAAGGTGAGAGCAGACAGCCTGTCCTTCCCCTGGCTGGGCGCCGCAGAGCTGCTCGACGCCCACGTAGGAGCAGACGCTGGCAAGGGTGAGCAGTCGGCAACCTCAGTACAATTTTTATTGTTGTATTGAAAGAATCGACGAGAACATTTTCAGCAAAACATCAATAAAAGGCAGGTGTGTAGAGACGTCGTGCGTCGGTTATACCGCCCCCCACCGCTGGTATCAAGTGGATCAGGGAGGAGCGGGACGAGCTGAACGACGAGATAAGATCCGGCCTCGACCGTCGCATGGCAGCGGTTATTTAGCCCGCGTTGACGTCTCTGGCTCGCGGTAAACACCGAGACTAGCGAAGCAGGATGTGACACGTTCTTATCTAGAGCCTAAACAAAACGATTCCATCGATGGCATTTCCTGTTGGCCAGTTGGCTTATTGTTGGTCACATGGAAAGTAAATTGTCAAATAAAATAAAAAATGGTGTCACTTATGGGTTTTCTGGTGACATCCATGAACCTCTGCCATGGCAGGCTGGGGGTGTAGGGAGGCGGCTGGGGTCCCGGTCTACTGAGGTCACGTAGGAGGTTCTGTCCATGGCATTGGGCCGTACCTGGAATGGACGTATAGTGATTCTGTTCCAGCTCGGTGATTACCATCGGTTAAGATCCTTATAAAGATTTAGTTTTGCCTTGTTATACCTTTTTTTTGTTATACAAGACAAAACCTACCTTACCTGATGGTAATGTGTTGGATAGTGTATCGGGTTTAGACCGTGTGGGTGAGGGGTACCGATTGGACTGTGGGAGTCCAGGAGACGCTGTTCCTAACCCAACCTCTCCCCCTGCAGACGACCCCTTCTCAGGGATGGACTGGATGGCGGAGAAGATCGACTTCAGTGACTTTGACCTGGATGCCCTCATGGGCTCCTGCTCCTCCGACGAGCCTCCCAGCACCCCGGAAGACCTCATCGCCACCCTGGACTCCCACATGGATCTCGACCTCCCCCCCTTTGACTCCCCCGTCGCCGCCCAGCTCGACGGTATCGCCCTGCCCATGCCGCTCCCCGGCCTCCCCCCTCTCCCGCTGGAGCTCACGCCCCCCCCTACGGCGACCATCTCCCCCGCCGACGGGGGTGGGGAGGAGGTTGTGGCGGTGAAGACGGAGCCTCTCTCTCCGCCTCCCCCCGACCACCTGGAGCTGGGCAGCGAGGTCGACGTGGAGGTGGACAAGACCGCCTCTGTGATGCCCACCCCCACTGGCGGCCTAGCAACCACCACCACCACCACCGCCGCCTCCTTCCTGATCTCCCACACCCCCGCTGGGACCTACATGATGATGATCACCGCTAAAGCAGAACCTGGCTTGATTCCTCTCCCGGAGTCCCCCGTCACGGCGGCCTCCCCCGCCGAAGAGACCTCCCCGCCGTCTAGCGACTGCGACAGCGACTCGGGCATCGAGTCGGCCTCCAGCACGCCTCCTCGGGTCTCCTCTCCGTCCCCATCCTCCTCCTCCTCCTCGGCCGGTTCCTCCAGGACCAAACCTTACTCGAGGCCGGAGCCAGCCTCCCCCTCCAGCCCCTCCAGGACCGGCAAGGTGAAGTCTGCGTGCGGCGGCTCCCCCCCCAGGGTGGTGGAGAAGAAGCTGAAGAAGATGGAGCAGAACAAGACGGCGGCGACGCGCTACCGCCAGAAGAAGCGCGTGGAGCAGGAGGTGCTGAGCGTGGAGTGTGGCGAGCTGGAGACGCGGAACCACGAGCTGGCGGAGAAGGTGGACGCGCTCAGCCGCGAGATCAAGTATCTCAAGGACCTGATGGAGGAGGTTCGCAACGCCAAGAACCGGCGCAGCAAGGCCACCTCCGCCTGAGCCGCTTCCTGACCCCCCGCCGGGCGACGCAGTCCGTCGGTTCCTCAAATTAAGTTAGTTGCAAGTAGGCAGGAGGAGTCGGCGTCCATGACACGAGATTAAGGCTATCGATGAGATTAGGGATTTCGTAGTAACATCCATCAGATCACGGATATCGATGAGATTATTCTAGAAGGGGGGGGGCTGTGAGGTTTCTCGGTGACGGCATCAGTACATGCCGGTCTCTCAGTCCTCTCCAGTAGCCCCACCTGGGTGTCTAGAGGGTGTAGTGGTAGTAATGTGTAGGAGCGTGTACATCCCGGTAGTTATCGCCACGTTCCCCATCCACTGGGACCCTGAAGGCAACTGTCTGTTTACCCACTGAACCAATTAAAAGTCTCGATTCGTCACATGCACCTACTTACTGTGCGGTCACGCTCTGCGAACGCCGCGTAAACCATTTGCATAAATAAAAAGTTAAAATAATTTCGACTCTCCTCGTCGCTCCGGGGGCCAACAGCACGCCGCTCATCGCCAGCTCTCGGAAAATGAATACCGCCTGCGCTCATGAGTCTTTCGGCGTGACTCCAGTTAGCGTGCAGCGAGATGCGGCCGACTCCTCGGACCGCGTCGACGCCATTAAACCAACAAAACAACACAACTTCCACCGCAACCCCTTTTTCCGTCTCCAAACTTAGTCCCCCGACCCCGCAGTTCTGTCTGCTTTGCTGTCACCCGCCCTCACCCCACTCCCCCGCCCGCCCTCACCCCACCACCACCCATTTCCCCTTCCTCCGAGCGACTTCGTCCAGAAAGGTGCCACGTATATTTATGACTTGTTACGCAGCACTCCTGTTTACGTGTTTTTGTAAATAGGTGCTCTTCTTGCTTACTGATCATTTTAGTTTTAACATGTTTTGGGTTTTACTGCTGAATAACCGCCGACTGTTTCTAGAAAGAAAAAAAAAAAAAGTTTTTCGTAGTTTTTCTGCTACTGATTAGCCTGTAAAAAATGCTCTTTTTTTCTATTAAATATCCATCAATACTCCTAACATGTCTTCTGTTGTTGTTGTTTGTAGAATCAGAATCAGAAAACTTTATTGATCCCCGGGGGGGAATTGTTTGGTTCCAGGTGCTCCGTACAAATAGAAATTGCAGTCATAGAGATAAGATTATAAATAGAAAATTATAAATAAAATACAATAAAATAAAAGTAAGAATAAAGTAAGAAGTGGACATCTTTTAGTGAAAGTAAACCTGACCTGCTTATAGGGGCAGCAGCAGCAGGACTGTAGTGGTTTGTGTGTTTGACTCCCAAGCCGAAAGGTTCTGGGTTCCAGTCCCAACCTTACCTGTAAGCATGACTCGGCCGACCCAACCCCTAGCTTCTCTATAATGACGTGTATCTGAATGAACTGGCGCTTCGTATTGAAGCGTCTGCTAAGCGACCGAAGTTAAATGGGATATTTAGTGAACGAGGACGGGTTAAGTGTAAGTATAAGCGTCTAGATACAAGAGCCTGCAGGTTGGGACACGGTTACTCAAATGTTTGCGTGAGTGAGTCATGCACTCATCGCCTAGTGACTAGAACCCGATCAGTACCGTATGATCCTCAACCATAGTAACCGTTGTCATGGTGAGCTTTGACTTTATTATTGTGTTAATGACACGACGAGCAGCAATCAGCTGTGGCTTCCACTTAAACGGCAGTTATTTTTTAAATTAATTGCAAGTAATTAGAAATAGGAATTACATATTTTAAGTAAATGTAAAAGGCTAATTATTTATGGGAAATTATAATAAAGGGAAATATGTACAGTACACATATTAATGTACACAACTAACTTTTAAAAGAAAGAAATACAATATGCTGTAGCCCTATTTATATGATAAAAGTATTGAAGAGTAAATATCTGGTTTCTACCAAGAATGGATACCGGCCTCCGCTGGTTTCTTAACCGGTTTCGAAGTTGTCAGTTGCACAGAAACGGGGGGGGGGGGGGTGACAACAGCTGAGTCCACGTCTGCAGCAAGGCTCTTTTATCTCGTCTGCCTTCGACCATATGTTGAGGACAGGTGTGTCTCTAGGACAGGTCACATGGAAAGCGTGGTGGTGCCACCGACGGGGTTGATGATCAAGACCAGATATCAGCTGTGTGTGTGTGTGTGTGTGTGTGTGTGTGTGTGTGTGTGTGTGATTGTAGTCCTCCATGCAAATCTTTCAGGCACAAATGGCTCCTGCAGGCCTGAATGACTTGTCAGTGAAAACAAGTTTGATTTAATAGGCAAGCCCTCTGCTCTCGACAGCCTTCTGCAGTTACAAACTAAGTGTGAAGCAGGATTAAATTATGCCTTAATTTTTTTATGCTGTTTATTTCACCGGTCACGCTAAACTAGTAATGATTGAAATATAGACGTTTTTAGTTACACTTGATTGAAATAATGTGGGAGAATTATGAGTTATGTATTCGGTCATCCCTGGGGGGGAATTCAGTTATGAAGGCAGCACACATTAGAAAACTATGAATATGAAAATGTGGGTAACTGTTATACAAATACAAGTCACTTAAAGGGCCCCTATTTTACCAGGTGTGAGTTTAAATAGCCATTACAAGCTTTTTCAAAATGGTGATGTCACTTCCCTCTAGTGACATTATTACTCATTATTCTATTCTACAGTTTATTGTCTTTTATTTTACTTTATTTTTCTTTCGGTAATATACTCTATACTACTTATACTTTGCTTCTTTGCATTTTAGATTTTTTTATAGCTACTATTTAAATATGGTTTTTATTCTATAGCTTACTATTTATTATACTACTATTGCACTTGTATGTAAAGTTGTTGTTGGCTCCGGGACCGAGAATGTTACATGTTGCATGTTATCACGCGTGCGCGACAATAAACTTGAAACCCGAGGGTAGTCGCGTGACCATTCTGAAATGGCTTGTGATGGCTAATCACGCTCACACCCGGTGGCAGCATGGGGGCCAGTTGGGTTGGGGCCGGCGTGGAGGCGGAGGGTGCGGTCGCCCTCAGCAGAGCCCCAGGAGGCGTCCGGGCCAGTCTTGTAGCATTCCAGCCAACGCCGCCGCGCTTCCCTGGATGCTACGACGGCTGTGTTGGCATCTCTCTCTCTACGCTCACACAAGGACGTTGCTGTCGATTTATTTGTATATCCTTCCCAGCATCACAAACAAAAACGTGTGTGTGTGTGTGTGTGTGTGAAACACGTGCATGCTTTGTTTTTGTGCGTGACATTTTTAGGACTGAGCAGCGCCTCACGCTTAACCTCAGTGAAACACTGGAGCCTTTATGGAAATGAATAGTGGATTATTCACACACACTCTCTCACACACACACACACACACACACACACACCAAGAGTGGGTGACATGTTGCTGAGGACATATCATAGGTACTTTTCCCTCGGTTAAACAGTGTCAACCATTGTGTCCATCGGGTTTGTGCTCGTGGTCTTGGAGGGTCTCTTGCTCTGGACATGACAGCATGGGCTTGATGTCAGCTCACATATGAAGGCATGTGGGTCTCCGTGCACCGATGGCCACTCCAGTTTAGCTTATCGTTGGTCTTGTCATAACAAACACACCCTAACCAACGCTTTCCGTTGTGGTGCAGTTTAGTGTCCTAAAATGGAAGGGCAGACGCGTCACTTTTATTTATGAAACTGTTTTGTGTTTTAATGTAATTCGTAGTGTAATTTAATGTCTTTCCCGGGTGCATGTCTTCAAGTTTGTGAGCCCCTAACCTAAAGACAATGTTTCTATTATTATGTGATAGACAAAGTTTTTTGAATCTTGACTTGACTCTTAAAACTAGTGGTTCCCAACCTGCGGGTCGCAAGATTAAAACGCGTACAAAACCACCCAGTCGCCTCTCAACCTAAACTGAACGTGGGGGGGTCACGTTTATTTACCATCCATGTTTCCAGGGTAGGCCAGTGGAGCAGCTCAGGTTTTAAAATATGTGTTGGCCGGGTCAAACTGGACCACCCGACCCAGACGCTGGTCCTACCCGACCCAGGAGCTGGTCCTACCCGACCCAGGAGCTGGTCCTACCCGACCCGGTTAATGCTCTTAACCCTCAAACTGCCGTCCAAGTGCACTACACTGACAGGTCACGGCTTATAAACCCAAAATGCGACACACGACCATCTTGTTGTTTCTGGGGACTGCCATCTTTGTTTCCAGGTCGTGTCCGGCCTTTTTAAAAAGGTTATTTTCCGTTTTCAGGAAGTGACCATAATGCTAGCTAGCTAGCCAGGACCTAGCTAGCTAGCTAGGACCTGGCTAGCTCGGTGCCGTCGGGTCGGGAGGAGCTAAGCTGCTTGTTGCGGATAACAAGAGATAACACCTCGCTAAGGACGTTGCAGTTACTCCTCCTCCTCCTCCTCTCCACCCGACATTACCTTAATCTCGCCATCTCTCTTCTCTAGCTGTGCTAAAACAGATACGGGGGGGGGGGTAGTCAGTTTCCACCGAGTCGTCTTTCGCTCAATATCCGAAACATGTCACGGAAATGGACCACTATCGTCACCGCCCCCGGAACCCCCCCCCCCCTTCTCTCTCCCCCACTCTCTCTCTCTCTCTCTCTTCTCTCTCTCCCCCCCCCGCGCCTGGGAGGAAGCGAGGTTACTCACTCCTATCTGGTCGAGGCCTGCATGTGGTCTCGGATTAGCTCACTAGATGGTGTCGCTTTGTGTTGCTAAAACAACGATTACATTTAGTAGGCCCAATGTGAAGTTTACAGAAAGCAAATATTTAATACTTTATTTAATTATTTAAATAATAGTTAATTGATTTGCAATTATTTGACGTTTCTTTTTGTGAATTAGGTTTAAAACAGACTAAGGTTGTTTTTACTCCCACACCCCCAGTCTCCAGCTATCTGGCGCCCCCGTGTGTCCTGTCGGTACACTGCCGCTGCGCAAACACATTACGGCAACACTAAAAGGACAAACGGGCGAAACCTCAAATTTAGCCGCCACTATAAACAACAACAACAACAACATCAACAACAACAAACTGTTCTTCAATAATAATACAACCATGCCAATGCAACCGCTTCAAACACTCCCTACACTACTTGACGTCTCATTTAATCATACGTCACGGTTTAACGTCACGGTACGAACTGGTACTTCCGCTATACGTCACGTGACAGGAGACCTGACAGGAGACCAACGCAGGGTATCCTGACGTTGCTGCGCGCGCGCGGAGGGGAGCTGTCTGCGGGTCTGTTGGTTCCGCCCGGCTGCGGGTCCATGTGGCGGACCGGCTGTGTGATTCGGAGGTGTGTTGGGTTGTAAACGGAACCGAACTAGGAAAAGAGGCCACTTCCGTTGAATAGTTTTGGTTAACTGTTAAGTTTTAATTTACTTTTACTTTTCCTCACACCTGGTTGAGGGGGGGGATTCAACACTTTGCGTCCCTCGTCGTCGGTAGGATGTCCTCAACCCAGAACCGCCACGTCGTGTGGGAGTCGCCGGAGTTAGTGGCGTACCTCCACCCCCGGCCCTGGACCCCTGGCTCCGTTATCCTGGAGCAGAGGGCCCCTGGGGGGCCCGGGGCCAGCGTCTTCCAGCTGGGGGAACCGGCGTACTTGTCCATGCTGCTGGGGGCCCGGACCGTGGGGTCCCTGCTCTGTGACAGACTGGGGGTACGCAGGTGTGCGTTGGTCACCAGACCACAGGCGGACACAACGACACAGGTACAGGATTCCCTCAGCCTTATTGCTACCCCCCCCCCCCTCGCTGTCATCCTTTCTGTCACAAAGTTAAAAAACATTTACAATTTTTTTCAGGAGAAAGAAATATGACATAAAAATTAAACTGCACCATTTGGTTCGATTGTAGTCCTATTAATGTTGGGGTCCACAGATTCGTCTCCTCCCACTGCACGGCCTGGATGCTGAGTGGCGCCCCCACCTGGCCGCGGAGGAGGAGCACAGCCCCTTCGACCCGGGCTTCTGCACCTCCAAGAGCGGCCCCCGCTGGAGCGATGGCCGCCTGGCCGAGATCCAAGCCAGGGTCCGGACCAGGCTCCCCTCTCCCGACGCCCCCCCCGACTTCACCTTCCTGGGGGATGACCCCGGCCACCCGGGCCTCTTCTCCCGCATCGTGCGCGGCGAGGAGACACAGTGGCGTGTGTGGGAGGACCGTGGGCACGTGGCCTTCCTCACGCCCTTCCCCAACGCCCCCGGGCTCACCGTGGTGGTGCCGCGTCGGCCGCTGACCTCCGACATCTTCCGGTTGGAAAGCGGGGATTACGAGGATCTGGTGCTGGCAGCCCGGCAGGTAGCCGTGCTCCTGGGGAAGGGGCTTGGCGCCACGTGGGTGGGGCTTATCTTTGAGGGCTTTGAGATCGACTATGCGCACGCCAAGGTGATACCGCTGCTGTCGCCTCCGCCGGCGGCGTCAGTGGGGGAGCGCGATCCCCCGTCGTCTGACCCGAGCCCCGCCCGGTTCCACACCACGTACCCCGGGTTTGTGACCTCGGAGGACGGGCCCGAGGCGAGCCTGGAGACTTTGAAGGAGTTCCAAAACCGAATCACTCGGCTTTAACCTGAACCTCTACAGCTAGGGAAGAGCTGAGGATACTGTTTCTGTTGTTCGCACAAACAAACAAAATACAACACTTTCTTTTGTGTACCAACTAGTGCAACTAGAGGAGACATTAATACATCAATATAAGTTGTCAAAACCAGTAATGCCCTTTATTTGCTATTGACATATATGATGGATTATATCATACAATATGCATATTGTCCTTATTTTTACTGAATCATTTTGTACTGATTTAATAATATGCACAGACGATCAGACAATGGATGACTTTTATTTTAAATATGCAATGTAAGAAGTGCCTTTCATACATTATAGTATATGTGCCACGACACGTGTGCAAGCAAAAAAGTTACTTTTTTCAATCAAAATAAATGACAAATGAATATAATTCATATTTGTATTAAATATCTACATATAGTTGCACACAACTGTATGCAGTGTTTTTATGCAGTCACCAAGTAAAATCATCATTCGGCATTCTAGCAGTTGATTTGAGCTGCATTCATACATGGGCTAAGGGTTGGCTGATCTGAATTTAAAACTGCAACGATACAAAGGACTTAACAAAACCATACATTGATAAGGAAAACAACACAAGAACAAGAAATTAGTTTAAAGTAACGGCAAATATCAGAATCTATACACTTGAGAGGTAGAATTAAAGAAAATGAAACTTAAGTTATTAAGAGAAAGGTTAGTTATAAGACATGACGCTGTTTAAAAAATAATGGCGGCTTGTGATGCCCGCGGTTCCAGCACACCTCCAGCTGCCTCTAGCAAACGACTACATATTTAACCTCAGTCTCTTTAGTTTACTTAATTAATTGCACTTGGAGCCAAACTGCCCTTCTGGGGGTTAATAAAGTACATCTCTTATGTTTAGTAATATTTTATAGCAGCTGCTTGCCCTCTAATTACCCCGCTACTAATTGGCGTTCTACTCGTTAGCGTTAACAAGGCGTGAGTAATGATTGGCTAAGCTGCTCATTAGCATGCTACAAACAAGCTGTTGCCTGAGGCTCAACTTCTCTCAAATTTCTGAGGCAGATACGAAACGAGACAGAACTTGTTTGGGAGGAGGAGTTGGGAGGAAGGGTTGGGCCTTCATAGCTACGTTTGCCATGGGAGACTGAATTAAGGTGGGGGAGACTCTCAACTTCAAAGATGTTCTCCCCTAGCTCCAAATCTCCCCCCTCCCCTGTTCTGAACACGGGGAACCTGGAGGGCTTGAGTGGTATAACGACGGTACACAGGTTTTATGTCCTTGAATGCGGAGACGCTATGAGCTGTTTTCAGGTAGACACGACCTCCAAACATTTCGACGTCCCACACGCAAGTATTACAGTTTGTCCTTTTTAGCGTAAATCTATTTTTTAGACATCGTTGCGTAGCGTTATGTCCTTGAGTGTAAGTTAAACTTCTAAACTGTCGATTTTCTTTAAAAAGCTTCAGGAGGAGGATTCAGGAGGATTCAGGAGGGAGTGGATCCTAGAGGAAGTACATTCCAGATGAAGTCGATTCTATAATAGACCTATAGTAGATATAGTAGATTATTCTAGGAAGTGGATTCAGTGTAAAGGGGATTCTACTAGAGGAAGTGGATCCCGGAGGAAGTGGACTATACTAGAGGAAGTGGATCCCAGAAGAGGTGGATCCCGGAGGAAGTAGATCACAGATTAAGTAGATTCCAGGTGACATGGATGCTGGAGGAAGTGGATCCCAGGTTAAGTGGATTCCAGGCGAAGTGGAACCTGGAGGAAGTGAATCCCAGATTAAGTAAATCCCAGGTGAAATGAATCCCAGAGGAAGTGGATCCCGGAGGAAGTGGATCCCGGAGGAAGTGGATCCCGGAGGAAGTGGATCCCGGAGGAAGTGGTTCTCGGAGGAGGTGCATCCCGAAGAAGTGGATCCTGGAGGAAGTGGATCCCAAGGAGCTCCCTCAGACCTTGACGTCCTACACGGCTGCCCGCCGGCAGCAGCAGCCGCCGTTGCGCTTCATGTCCATCTTGGAGATGTAGAGCAAGGGTTCGATGGTGCTGCTCATGTCCATGAGGGAGAAGACGCTGGTGGTCACCTGGCAGCGGAACTCCGCGAAGGTGAAATAGGATACGAAGGGCAGCAGGGCCACGGGCGGCAGGTAGTTGAGCACGATGATGCCCAGGATGATCAGCACCATCTTGAAGGCTTTCTTCTTCACGGGGTGCATCTCCTCCTTGCCTGCCACCGAGCGCCGCAGTGCCCAGATGACGGAGATGTTGCAGAACAACATGATGATGAACGCGGTGAGGATGAGGCCACTGAAAACCTGGACGGCGCTCACCACGTCCATCACGCTCTTGGTGATGCCGTAGCCCAGAACCAGGCTCCAGCCCGCCAGGGAAATGCCCACCCGGATCTTGTTGTCCCGGATACGGGTGAACAGGACCGGGTGGACTACGGCCATGTAGCGGTCCAGGCAGATGCACACCTGGGGGGGGGGACACATGAGAGAAGTGTCACTCACCTGTAATTAATTAATTTAATGGCTGAGACCGAAACAAGGCTGAACCAGTGTTGATTGGCTACGAATGACACACTGCATATTAGCTTGAAGCTACAATTACTACACAGCACTGGATTAGCATACAACCGCATTGGTTCCTTACTATTTAACTATGGAACTACTTAACTCAAGTCTTCTGCATGACGTTTATTTAACACTGCTGCAAGTCTGGATGAGCGTCATTGACTCCATGGCATGTGAATATGAAATCAACACACGTCACCAAACTATGTCCTGTCCTGTCACACAACGCATCACAAGCCCACCAGGACTCACCAGGAAGACCGGCGCAAAGTCTTTGACGCCGTACGCAAACCGCTGGAAGTGCCATATCTTGGGGTGGCCGAGGAAGAGACGGTTGGCTAGCTCGATGGGCGTCATGAGGCAGAAGTAGGCGTCCAAGATGGCCAGGTTGAAGAAGAACGTGTCAGACGTGGTGGCGTCGCTCTTCTTGCTGGCAATCTGCCACATGACCAAGAAGTTGCAGGGCGCGCCCACAAACAGATTGAGCACCTTGACCCCATAGTAGAAGATGAAGCTGTAGGGCGCCACTGCGCACACCTCAAACTCGTACCACAGTGGGGGCCCGTGGTGGGGGGTGGAGTTGGCGTAGGCGTCGGTGCTGGAGTTCAACACGGCACTGAGCATGGCAGGGGGAGATAGGCGAGACGTTGGGAGGCGCCAGATGGGGGTTACAGGAGCTGTGCTGGAGGAAGAGGAGGTGGACACAAGAAAGGTGGTGGTTTTTCTTTATCAATTCAAAAATAAGGACGAAACGCATGAACCAGTTACTTTCCCCCATGCATTCCTACAGCTGAACAAAACATGTAACGTCATAATGTTCCCATCCCATTGATGGATTCTGTTATAACCTTCGAGCTCTTGGTATCAACCCCTGAAGCCATTCCAATTGCCAAGACCCTCATGCCAATAACTGCATATCTTTTAACATGACATCACTTGTACATTATTGTACAAATCGACTTTGAACTCAAAATGTGTATTGTCTTAGAGATTATTGTTGTGCAAGTGCAACAGTAGGCATACTAGAACTAAAGATCAAACAGACGCCCTTTACCTTGACGAAGTTGTTGGTGTCCAAGCCTGGGCTACGTTCTCCAAGCGGTTCCGCACTAATCACACTTAGGGAATGAGGCCCCGCTCGTTGGGGCCAGGGACTTTTATACAGCTTCCCAGGTGACTAACGGCATGTTAAAATTAAGCCAATCAGGCACAGCCTTGGATCCGGTACAGGCCCTGCTCAGCCAATGGGGAGCTAGGCCATCAACGCATGCATGTGCTGAATAATACACATGACTACAGTGATGCCTTTATGTTTGATGAACACGTTTCTACAGTCATGCGCTTACGGGCATACAGGCCGATGCTACGTTACACTGTGCCTGTAGGCAATGCTAGCGTCTTCCCCGCGCCCATGCAGCCGCGAGATTGACCTCACTGATGCAAGCGTAAACAGGTGATGCAAGCAGAGCAGCAAGGTGCAGATGAGAAATTCAGCGTAAGACGTTACTAATGAACATCAGACTGTTTTCTAAGTACTATGGGGAGCACATAACCACGTTTCAGAAAAGCACCTGAATGTTCCTCATATTCATTGTAATGGGTATGATCGGGACACCTAGTGGTGATTTGGGATAAAGGGGGCACCAATGTTTATGGGTAACTTTGTAAGGAGAATGCTTAGTGCTAGGGAAAGCGGTGGCAGGGGTAGTTTGTGTGTTCCCAGATGCAATCCTTTGCCATCCATTATGTTTGTATCCCCAAAAAGGAATCGTCTGTAAGTAAATATATTCAGTATTCAGTCCAATGTTTATTTCCTGTAACAGCATTGTTTCATATTGATGCGTATTTAATTAGTTATGTTAATTCATGATTTCTCTGTAACAGAGTTCAATACTTACCTTATTTACCTCGAGCAAACTTTGTACCCGCTAAATACTTACATGTATGTGGAAATATGTATTTTGTTAAGTTCATGTTTAAATGTATGTAATGTATTTATGTTGTTGTTAGTGTGAGTTTGCTGTATGTCTGCTATTAATTTTATTGATTATTCTTGTTTTCCTTTTCTTACTTATATTTTTGTTTTTAACATCTAATCTATCTAATCTATCTATCTAATCGACATAGTTCCTGAAGGGTATGGTAGTGGATAAAAGCTTTAAACCAATTGGTTTCAAGTATGATACCGCCATCATAGACTGGATATACATGTGTCCATCTTCTATCTCTGTCTCATTTAATCAGGTTCACTAATTCAAGACAAATTCGACCCCCCAGCCAAGTTACTGTAATAATATATTAAGCCAGGTAAAGTGTTGTGTATGTGACCGGCTGAATCTGCGCTGTGTAGTTTTAAATTAAAGACGTGACCCAGGATCTCAGGCTGGACTCGGGAACGCCGACGTCCATTTATTGTTTGCCGCTCTTCCCAAGGGAATCAGAACAAAAGGCACAAACATCATCATCATCATAAAAATGGTTGAAATAAAAGACATACCTGAAGATAAACATGAAACAACAGCTTCCTTTAACAAAATGCCCTTAAAACAATCCTCCAACTCCTATACGACGCACACAGAGGGGGAGGGGTACTAGCATGATTACACAAGGTCACGAGGTCAGGTGCATGCTAGCATATCGTGATAAAATATAAAGTTCTTCAAAACACTAATCTATGCATTGATATTTACATTACACTTCCATTAAACAATGTACAGTCAAAATAATTAATATAAAGAATGGTAAACTATAAAATGGTTAAGGATTTGATCACAAAATGGGGGGAAATAAATGCACACACCTCTTCCCAAGGGAATCAGAACAAAAGGGAAGTGGACAGGGGGGACAGGAAACTTGTGGGGTTCTCAGAAATGTGTGCGGGACTACAGAAGGAGGTGGAGCTAAATCAAAGAACAGAATCAAATAAAAAGGGCACATAAGCCTGCTGGAAAGCGAAACTTCAGGTAATAAAACTGTTATTATAATTAGGGGGATATTACACCCTGTTACACATACACAACTCCTAACAGAGAACCTGTTTTGCCACTTCTAACCGCGGACCCAGTGATGTGTGTATGACTCATGTGTTCAACCTGCCGAAGTTCTCCCACGTGACCCCTCTCTTCCCACTGACCTCCACTGGCTCCCTGTAGCGTCTCGCATCAGATTCAAGACGACGTAGCGACGGTACCGACCTACAAGGCCATCAACGGAACCGCCCCGACCCACCTCCAAGCCCTAGTCAGCAGACCCTTCACTGTTCAGAGGTCACCTGGACCCCGCTTAGCATCCTTCCTCTCCCTTCCCCCCCACAAAGTTGCACTTTCTTCTAACAAATGTACTTATTGTAAGTCGCTGTGGACAAAGGCGTCTGCTAAATGCCTTAAATCTAATCAAGGTGCCATTGTATTCATTTTCCATATAATTAGACTAATGATGTGGAGTTATTCGTTTCGTAATTATATTATCTACTGTTGTGTAATTATTGCCTATGTCCTGTTGAGACCACCGGTACAATGTAACTTGTCCCCTAGGGGCCAGTATCCTCCCAACAGTGTCACGTAGCAGCAGAGAAAATAACAGAAAGCTTGCAAGTGGCGGAAACCGTCTCTGTTCCACAACCACACCCCCCCCACGACGAAGCCATTTTATTTCATTTGCCCATTATCTGTGTCTGCGCTGCCACACACACACACACACACACACACACACACACACACACACACACACACACACACACACACACACACACACA
>JAOPJI010000101.1:6944134-6963629 GCA_027122695.1 Merluccius productus
GGGGTCGCAAAAGCCCCCGTGGCCCTCAAGGTGTTGACCCCCCCCCCCCCCCCCCCCCCCCCCACCGCCACCGCCACCGCCACCACCATCACCACTCATACAGTTTTGTTAATATCGCAAGAAGTACCTGCAACGAGGAATCATCTCAAAATTACATTTTGGCAGTTTTTGATCTACAGCGCATGACGTAGTGGTGGGGAAGTTCGGATATATATATATATATATTTTGTCTTTTTTAAAATGTGTTCCATGTTGGATCTACTACTGTTGGAGTTTCTCTTCTAGTGGTGCTTCTTTGGGAAACTACAGAAGCCACAGGACCCCTCTATGTCAGCGAACAACAAACCAAAATAACAGAAACCAGCCTTCCACTGTGCTAATAAAATCAAAATGTCCGCCACAAACCAGACGGATGATTTTGAATGTGGGTAAAGGACGTGATTTTTTTCTTTCTGGTTTTGGGTTCGCTGAGTTTTCCCTGATGGCTTCAGACTCGTGTCCTGTAACACAACACACCATCTGCTCAGTACATCACTCTATATGCCTGAGCTAGGGACGTGTTCAACTGCAATCGCGTTATTTCACTGCCAGTGTACTTCAACCTGGTAGACCGACAGACAACCTGGTGCAGACTGACAGACGGACAGAGGACCTTGGTCCACAGATGGGTGACCTGGCATCTGCATAGACAACCTAGTCAGTCACATGTGACAAATCAACCTGACCAGTGCATCACGAGGGCATTAACAACTGAGCAGAGTCTGTTGTTCCTCAGTTTACCAGTCTGCACTCGCATGCCAACATCACGCCACGCCTTCCCAGGGGTCTGTTCATACAGCAGTGGAACAGAAGGGTCAATTCAAAACCTACGTACTGTGAGTCAACTCTTAGCATTTACTGGATGCTAGATTAGCCTTCCTGGGGGTTTTTTTGTGGCCAAAACCAGGCAACCAGGCTGGATTCTGACCCTGTATACGATGTCTGGTATTTACAGCGTAGGGAATCTGGTCTAAATGGCTTTTAAAGTCATTCTCTCCAGGCCCGGGTTTTCATCCAGGGTCTGTTCCAGGGATGCCCAAGGGATCGGTGAATCTCTCCCATACGTGATGTTCGTCTTCTGGGAGAAGGAGGGAGAGAGGAGAAACCTCTGGAACGTTTGTGTGTGTGTGTGTGTGTGTGTGTGTGTGTGTGGGGGGAAACTCGAGAAGTCACTCGGCACCCTTTTGGTGCCAAGTGCACACTGGCGAGAGGTTGTATTCAATGCGTGTTGTGGTTGCTCAGTAGGGCTGTCCCCGAACGCAAGCAGTTCCGCTAACGAGTGTCCGTTCTACATCGCATGTACTTTATGTAGTACTTGGTGTGGAGGGCAACTCTTCTCAACTGATGTTGGGTAACATTTACTATCTTCATTAATCCCAGATGGGCAATTCAAACTGACTTTTATGATGGGTGATGACCGAGCCGCGTGTAGAGCACGCGAAGGCCGAAGGGTCTTTCGACGGTCAAAAGGCCGTGCCGGGGTCTCGCAGAGAGGCCCAGGGAAGGCCGGGCGGAGCCTGGGCGCTGGAGCAGAATGAGACCGGGCCTGTAAGACGAGACGGCTGGGATGACTCTGACCTCGGAGTGGCTGTCCTCGCGTCGCGCCACCTCGATTCGCTCCAGCCCGCCTGTATTGTCTGGATGGAGACGCACGGGGCTTCTCATGTTTCACATGCACTTACTCCAGCATCCACATCACCTCCTCACCAGATGCTAGAGGGCCGGGGGGGGGAAGTGTGCGCGTGTGCACATGCCCCGCTTGAGGGGTTTGCGAAGGGTAGACGTCCAGTCTGCTCTGTGTTGGTCCACTGTGGTGGTCGACACCATTACACGCCTCTGGCGTTCCCTCAGGATGTCACCTCACTGGAGGGGGGAGGGCGAGTTGTGGGGGTGACCGCCAGAGAGAGGGGGATGCTCCTGGCTCAAACCCAAAGTCGCTTGCGTTGTCTGCTAGGAAGGTCGTGAGGGGAAACTTGGATAAGGAGGGAGGGAAGGGAGGGAGGGGAGGGGGAGGGAAACCATTGGGATTCCATTAAGGAATGAATGTGTAATGTATCCGTCGGGGGGAACAACAACAAAACAAAAAAAAAATGTACACAATCTCATCCCATGCCGGCTTGCGTATCGGCGAGCGCCGGGCGCGGGGAGGCAGACGACTGCCAAGAGAACGAAGCAAAAACATTCCACAATGCCATGTTATATACTGTACAGCAAACCCTATATCCATCCTTTCGTCTTATCTCCACACTAGACTTTGACTTCTTCTTCAGTGACCTGCAAGTCATCACACTACAGTGACCCTGTGCGTTAAACACATGGTTATGTACAAGCCCTTTACCCGTATGTCATGTTAAGAACTAGAAGAAAAAAAAAACAATCATTAACACATTGTTGTGTACGTTGTTAGTACGTACCTTAGGGAATAAAAACACAAACTATAAAAAAAAAAAGAAAAAAAAAAGCTACAAGAAGTGCCGTACAAATAGAATCATATTTTTGTTGGTTTTGTTTTGGTGTGAGTGTACTGTACTCCTGTATAATGTATATTTTAATATTTATATGCAGTTGTTGTATTATTAAAGTATATTTTTAAAATAGGTTTCTGTGCTCCTTTTTTTTTTTTTTTTTACTTGACAACCAAGGTCACATGACTCTGAAGACCAGATCGCTGGAAGAATCCTCTTACCCGCCTACCCAGCGGACCGTAACTGGTAGGCTGCTCTATCCATCATACATCTGGGTGAACACTCCCACCTGTGATGTCACTATAGGGTAGAATTGCATGGCTAACATCACTGGTGGTATAAGGGGCCCTATACGTGAAAAGGCAGTTTGTCATTGAATTTCGCATTAATAATCCTTGAAGTCAGAGATAAGTAAGCCAGTAAATGTCAACATTGATGTTATGATGTAACACAGGCTGTGCTCCAATTGCTCATTTCCTCTATAGTGCACTATTTTGTTGGTCACCATTTTGTGGTCTTGTCTGAAATGTGTACAAATCTGGTTTCCCTATATAGTGAACTATTTAATAGCCACAATGCACCATAAGAAGTGTACCTGAAGCTGGTGCACACTTATTTCTGCTCTATATCCCATGATGCATATCGGTTTTCATGTCAGATTTATCCAATAGCGAAGGTTCGGCACTGACACTGGTGCTTTATGGAAATGTATCTGCTTGTGTATGAGTCCCAATCCCCCCCCCCCTATCCATATTGTCCATAGTGTGCTGTCTGAGTAATGTCTTCCACAGCACTTGGTGTTGTATCCATAGGCTATATTTAAAGCTGGTACCCTGATCGGTCTAAACTGGCAGGTTTCAAGTGACCCTGGTGAATGCTGAACGGCTCCCCCTGCAGGTGTTAGCGAAGCGGTGCGTTCGACGCTTCCCACCCAGCCACACGTTCGCCTGGCTGCGCTAAACCTACTGCGTTCCCGTTGGTTTTAAATGGCCCTCACCAACTGGTCTCTGCCCCACCACAACCAGGTTGAACAAGACCAAATAAACAGGGTCAACGACGCAAAAACAACAATCGACACATTTGTATTTACGAAAAAGGTCAAGGATTTATTGTACTTTTTTTCACATGAAATTAAGCAATATTGCATCATTCAGGAAAGAAAACAAATCAAGTCTTTTCCGTTGTATTAGTCTTAAGATTGCACAATGCCCAGCTCTGTTCCAACATCCCTACTTGGTCAGGACTAGTCATGCTGTCCAATAGGAGCTGCGAGATTGTCTCTCTTCAAACATTACACGACAAGAGAAGAGGCGAGACGTACACACGTCCTCTGCTTCAGACCACCTTCCGGTCCGTCAGTAGTCTTCACATTACTTGGTCTATCAGAGGTCGACGCTATAGCGAGACGTTCTCCAACGAGGGAGGGAACGCCGGTTATCAAATAAAGGAAAGCACAGCCAGAGTTGAACCACAGATGAAGAAAGTAAGCGTGAGAAAGAGGCTGTTTCTGGCTGGTATGGAGTAAAGGAATGTCCTCCAGGGTGCACCTCACTCCCAACGCCATAATAGCGCTCTAACCACCGGCCCAAATTACTTCAGTCATTTGTCTTGGCAGTTGGTCATTGATCTTCTAATCTTGGGGTTGCCGGTTTAGCCCAGTGTGGCGTCAGAGAACCGGCATTGAATATACACAACTTTAGTTTTTCTACACACCTCACCACCAAACGGTACAGGAATGCATATTTTCTTTACAGTACACTGATGGGCCTTATTAACATGGCGGCCATTTTGGCTCCATTCAACATTCAGCTCCCCCACCCAGCTAGCGTTTAGAACCAAAATGGCCACTAGGTGAATAAGGCCCATGCGAAGCAGGACAACGTAAAAAGCAAAGTGTATTTCTGGTCTTGGAATGGGCTATTTGTGCCATGCACTCCTCGTTGGTCTTTGATACATCAACAAGCATGGACGTGATGGAGGGCTTCCTGGGATTCAACCCTTCAGCCGGAATCAGACACCCTTCCAGGGACTCTGATTTGATCAGAGGTGTAGTAGCACTGAGTAGCAAGCTGACACGTAAGGAATGGATCAATAAAACGGATAACTTTCTGTGAAATTAAGCAATAAGCAATGAAAACAGGAACATAGGGTTTAAATTGTGACAGCCAGCCAGCCAGAGAGAGAGAGAGAGAGGGGGAGGGGGGGTCATTCATTAGCAAACCAACGTGATGAGTCTATTTATATAACAGTATAGAGCCGTAAAGGGACACTGCTAGATCAACATTGTTCGACGCCAAGTGGCTAGAATATGTGGGAACATACTCCACCATTTAACCAACTGAGTGGCAATATAAAATCCAAGTTTGCTTTCAAATGCTTCGACTGTTCCTGTGTACCAGATCTCGTTGAAACGTCTCTTTGAAATGTGTAAGCAAGACTTGATTCACGGCCCCCTTTGGTATATTAACGTGTACAATTTGAGGTAAACTCTCCTGCTAATAAATACTAAATCAAAACGCTAAAGAGACTTGCATTAAACAGGATTTCCCTTCTTATCTGAGTTGGTTGAGCTAGAATTAGATGAGTTAGAATTAGACATAATTACAACAAGGAACATAAAAAAACATCCCAAAAGGACAATACTACGTGTAAAAAAAGAAACCTCCATATTTGATTTTGGCTCGTGAGGTTTTCAAAGCTGCGATGAGAATCCAGTCTGGCTAACGTCTGCGCTAGCGTCTCTGCTAGCTGAGGTTCTTAGGAAGTCCACAGGTTAAATGCGTCATTGTTTAGACACCAGAGGAAAGGGGGCCTCGGTCATCGAGTCCATCTGGTTCTCACTTCCTGTCCTGGGTGGCGACGGCGAGACCGCTTAAAATAAAATGAAAAGAAAGCATGGGGGAGGTCGAGATGTGTAGCGCAAAGCACCGCTGTATCCTGCCCTGTCCGCTGTCTTCCATCAGGCCGACATGATCTCTCTCCTACCAGTCCACCAGCAGGGTCCCCGCCTCTCTCGTTCTCTCTCTCCCAGGGTCTCTCTCCCATCAGGCCAGCAGGGCCTCCCCTTCCTCCACCCAGAGCAGGTCCAGGACCTCGGCCTGTCTCTGCTCTCTCTGGTGGATCCTCCGCAGGCGCAGGATGTAGAGCAGGATGGCGAGCAGCACCACCAGCACGCAGACGGAGAACAGGTGGTGGTTGTAGAGGAAGGAGGAGCGCAGCCAGCTGGGGTGGCTCTGCCGGAACACCTCCTGCTGCAGGTCTCTGAGGAGGAGGAGCCAAGGACACTCGAAACATGAGCTTCTGATCAGAGATGGGTCATGACTTTATCATTTTTGAATAGTCGTTAAGCAATAAGAAAATCGAATAGTTTATGCGATAACATTCTGGTTTTTACAGGTGTAAGCGGTTCTAGACCAGCAAAGCTGCTCTGGAACCAGTTTTCCTGGCCGAGAGCCGGTTCTTTGGCCGTCGAAATGCGAAGAACTGGTTTGAGATTAGGAACCGGCTCTCAAACTGCCTCGGTGGAAAAGGGGTGTGAGTGATCCTTTGATATAAAAGCTGCTGGTTCTGGGAAGCCCTGCTGCATACCCTGCCCTGAGCCACATTCCCCTGGTCTGGGGCTCACCTGAGTGGGAGGAAGCGGGTCTTGAAGAGGATGGCTCCCAGGGTCCACTGGACCTCCTTGTCGTAGACCAGCTGGGCGGTCTTCAGGCTGGGGTAGTCCTTGGGGAAGCGGAAGCCCGAGTGTAGCACCTCGTACATCCAGGCCGACTTGAAGCACTGGTACCTGGGGAAGAGTGGTGGTGGTGGTGGGGGGGGGGGGGGGCCAGCTGGAGCTTATGTGATGTCACCTTTTCCACTGGATGAAAGGGCCTTGAGCCATAGCTCTTTAAAAATGTTGTCTGATTGTTGAGGATGCAGTCACAGGGATGCCTTAAGGTTTGTAGTTTGAAGACGGTTTGTGTTCCATTCATGTGGTGAAGTGTCGGCATGAAGATGGTGCCTTTAGTCTATTCGTGTGGTCAAAGTGTTTAGGGTCTGTAAGTGGGTCCTGGTGTCTTAGTTGAGTCCGTTGTACTGTAGCAGGTATGTAAGGTCTCTAGGTATGGTCCTGGTGTCTTACTTGAGTCTGTTGTACTGTAGCAGGTATGTAAGGTCTCTAGGTATGGTCCTAGTGTCTTACTTGAGTCTGTTGTACTGTAGCAGGTATGTAAGGTCTCTAGGTAGGGTCCTGGTGTTAGTTGAGTCCGTTGTACTGAAGCAGGTATGTAAGGTCTCTAGGTAGGGTCCTAGTGTCTTAGTTGAGTCTGTTGTACTGTAGCAGGTATGTAAGGACTCTAGGTATGGTCCTAGTGTCTTACTTGAGTCTGTTGTACTGTAGCAGGTATGTAAGGTCTCTAGGTATGGTCCTAGTGTCTTACTTGAGTCCGTTGTACTGTAGCAGGTATGTAAGGTCTCTAGGTAGGGTCCTGGTGTCTTACTTGAGTCTGTTGTACTGTAGCAGGTATGTAAGGTCTCTAGGTAGGGTCCTAGTGTCTTACTTGAGTCTGCTGACGTCGGCCTGCTGGGAGAACAGCTTGCTGTCCAGCCGTTGTTTTAGGGTCGACCACTTGGTGCCGCAGTAATCCTGGAGAGGAAGCAAAGAACAGCACAAGTGAAACAGCCGTCCCGTTCCCACGAGGAAAAACTAACCAAAGTCACCAACACCAGTTGAAAGCCCACCCTCAACAAATACAATCTTAGATGTGTGTAAAAATGTGTGGGTAAAAGAGGGACATGGCCACCTGAGTAACTTGACTTGTTCTCATGTGTGTACCAACTACCGACACATGCATATCACAGTTCAACAACATTAGCATTTTATTTATATAAAACACACAAGACTTCCACTTTTCAGAATACTCTTGCTCAACAGACCAGAGATATCACCTACTAGCACTGATGCTCATCACATGAATTCCTTTTCTGCCTCAAGCTGAAAAACTCAATGAGAAAGCTGTGATGGATCTCGTCCCATCATAACAAACCATTGTCAACGGGTATGTGTATATGTATGTATGGGGGGGGCCGGGATAGTCTAGTGTTTAGGGCGGTGACTCCAAGCAGGTTCTGGGTTCGATCCCCAAGTGTCCACAGTCTAACCTGTAGGCAATTCACTGTAAGTCACTTTGGAGAAAAGTGTCTAAACAACCAAACACTGAACAACTTAACAGTAATAGTGGTGCTCGAGGGCGTGACTCACCGTGGCAGCGCGGGAGTACTTGAGGCTGTCGTACTGTCCTCCTATCCTCAACACGTCCTCCATGCAGTAGTAGAACTCGGAGAAACCGTAGAACTCGCTGTTACTGAAGTCAATGGGAGCCTGGGGAGACGGAAACATTGACATCAAACATCAGATGTTAACCCAGGCCAAGAAACTGCCCAGAGATTAACCCAGGCCAAGAAACTGCCCAGATGTTAACCCAGGCCAAGAAACTGCCCAGATGTTAACCCAGGCCAATAAACAGGTTGAAGCTGTAGACAGGTTAGTGCAGTAGAGCAATGTGCAATGTCAAATGTCTCTTTTACGTTTTAAGATGCTTTTCATCCATTATCGTGTTTTGTGACGCTTCTCATGTTTTTGCTTTTGTGATGTTTTTTTTTATGTGAAGCAACGGACTGTAGCACTGTGCCCAAGACAAATTTCCCCTAAGGGACAAAGTTTACTCTACTCTCTCTCTCTCTTAAATTGACATTCTTGAATGCAAGACGTTGTCATACTTTTCCCCTGTAGCAGGTTAGTGTGGCGGTTACCTGGTAGATGCCCCTTGGGGACATGGTCCCGTTGTGGAGGCCCAGGAAGGGGTGGACGGCCTGCTGGCAGCGGCTCCAGTCCCCTTGGCCCCGCAGGTGCAGGGTACGGCCGTCGCGGGCCACCGTGTCCGACAGGCCCCGGGGCAGGCAGGGGTCCAGGGAGGGGTTGTCCTGGCTCAGACCGGTCTGGGACCCCAGCAGCCTGGAGTAGAGACAGGGGGAGGTCAGCTGTACAGAGGTTCGGGTCCATGGGAGATAGTATGGGAGGCTTTGTGATTATTGTGGGTGGGTTACAGCTGCAGGGTGAAATAAGGCATTTTTATCAGCACAATAATTGCATCGTGTGTGGGTGTGGTAGGACCTCATAACACTGATTTGTGTGGGTTTGTATGTATGTTTACGTGTGTGTACCTGTTGCTGGCCAGTGTGCTGTTCACCACCAGGTCCTCATATCTCTGTCGGGCCATGTTGCCTCCAAAGCCCAGGAAGGTGGTGACGTAGACGCGGTACACGTGCTGCGTCTTTTCCACATCACAGCCCAGGTTGAACTCCGCCAGCAGACTCTTCCCCGCCTCCTCCTTCCACAGACCAAACACGGCGTGAGGTACTGGGTTCGAGCCCTGATGGCCGCAGCCCAACCTGCTCTTACATGACCTGTATCTGAATTCACTGCACATTGCTTTGCATAACAGCATCTGCTAAATAACTAAAGGGATAGTAGGATAGTTAAGTTGCTAGGGCGGTTGAGGTTTTGATCCCTTAATGTCTGCATCACCCACCCCCCTCAATCCTTGATCGCCCCCCCCCCCCCCCCCCCTAGCATAGTACCCTCACCTCTTGTGGGGAGCTGAAGGTGACTGCACTGGGCACCTCATAGGCTATCTGGAGAGAAGCCCCGCCCATGTCCATGATGCCAACGGTACGCCGCCGGCTGATTGGCTGCTGGTGCTGTGACCCCGTCGTGACCTCTACCGTGGCATCTTCTTCAGAAAGGAAAACAAGTATTAAGATTCTTACATTTGTAACATAAGACCTAACAAAATGTATACTAAATAATTCAAATACATTTTGAAAAGCCTAATTCACATTTAGAGGGGACACTTGGTTAGTGTTAAGCGATTAATGTTCCACTAACCCGCGTCCGCGTGGTCAAACCGGCCCAGAACGAAGTTAATGCCAATCCATGCATACACACCTGGGCCAGACACAGCATGTCACCCCCAACAGCACCATTATGAAGAACACAGCAAGGAAACTCGGGTCAGAGGTCTACTACAGGATAGTGTAGTGATTACACTTTCAGCTGGGTGTGATCACAAGATCACAAAAAATAAATAAATAAAAGCTTTGGCTCGTCTGCTAAATGACCAAAACATAAGTAGTGCTACACAAGAAACAGTTATGTTAGGAAGGAAGTGAAATCCGATCAGGGGCCAAGATCAGGAACTGGCCCAGAAAACAAGAATATGTATTCTCTTCCCTTCATCTACTTCTCAAATCCAATAACAATCGTCCCCTACAAAATATCCCAGAATGCTCTTCAGCCTCACCTTCCTGCTTCCCAGAAATGACTTCTGCGTGGGAGTGAGAGAAGAGGAAATCAAACTCCATGGGTACATCTGTGACCAGGTCCTCCAAAATAGCTGTCTGCTGGCTGCAGACAAGCAGAGGGGGGCTTTTAGGATGTGTACAGCAGCAAGGCACACCACCACAACGAGGTCACCCCTTGAGGTTGTGATTTTGCTAATTTATAGCTGGTTAGCTTGTCCCTAGCTAGCTTGTAGCTGGCCAGCAGTACTTGACTAGCTTGTATCTGGCTACTGTATACCTGGCTAGCTGTAGCTGGCTAACATGTATCTAGCTAGCTTGTGCCTGGCTATCTGTGCCTGGCTACCTTGTACCTGGCTAGCTGTCCCTACCTGTCAGGCAGCAGCCTCATGCCCGCGGTGCAGAGGATGTAGAGGGGTGTCTCCTTGTGCTTGGCATTGGGGACATGGGCCGCGGCGAAGCTGAGCAGGGGTTGGAGGTAGACGCTGGCCTTCTCAGGTGTCTGGGCCAGGGTGGAAATACCTGCAGGCAACAACACACCTGTGTCATAAAACCTACCCTAGTCGTTCTTACCTTTTTATAAAAGGCCCTTTAAAGCGTGCACAGCGTAATCAAATGCATCCAAAAGCAATGCTGGTGTATATGAAACAATAATAGTTGATGCATTCCGTTTTGTAATAGTCAGCTTGGCGCACAAATCCATGACTCAAAATACTAAGACCCTGTACTTTCTGAACCCGAAGTTTCCACCTGTGTAAACATAGACTTTTCACATGCTTTATCTTTTTGGTTAACCAATGGGACTTGAATCTCAAACATGACCAATTGACTGTATTCTATTCTAATTGAAAATTAATTATATTCATTAAAGAAGTCATTAAATACACACACACACACACACACACACACACACACACACACACACACACACACACACACCCCATCTGTGATTGGTCTGAAACAACCACAAACAGACGTCCATTGATTTCATAGGTCCACCCTCGGAAGAAAGGTTTGTAAATTAAATGATATTCAATTTAAGGTAATGCATTAAGATAAATGATCGTAGTAAACAATAAAAATAATTGATTTTGGTCAACACTTCCTGACTGGTGATACGTCTACAAACTTACAGCTGCCGCTGAGCTACAAGCAACACTGGGCGTTTATCTGTGAGCGCAGGGTAAGGGTGGTGGTGCCACGAAGCATTTAAAAAACTAGACACGTGTATCTTATCTTTCGGCCATGACGAGGAGAGATAAAGCAACGTATATGAAATACTGCCAACGTAGCTCAACTACCATAGCCGCCATATCGGCCTACCGAAGTCCATTTCTACTATATATATATATCTATATATAGATGTATAGATAAAAATATATATATCCACAGGCGTAAGACAGGTTTGTATTTTCCACAGCCTGGTATATGCCATTTGTTTAACATCATTTTGCTGCTCACACACTAGGAGCCATATGTTGGGGCTAAGCCTCCTGCTGTTGCTAGCAGCTGTTCTGTAGTGACGTAGCTAACATGCGGCCAACGTTTGGTCGCCAGCTGAGCAATGTTGTACATAAAAACTACGATCTCCATGAAGCCTCACAGCGGCCAAGAGTTAAACGTGTGTGTGAATACCTGAATGTTGATTAGTTGGGTGGTCCCAAAAACATTATTTTTGCATTTCCATCAGCAATGGAATTGACAAAAACAGTACAGGCAGAGCATTGACTTGTTGTTGTTGTTGTTGTTGTTGTTGTTCTGGTGACTTTGCCATGCTAAGTGGTGCGTGTACTGACTGAGAAGTCAAATATCCTCTGGGAGGACAGTGGGCTTTATTCTCCTCGCTACCATCGTGGTTGTAAACTCTAGCTGGGAGGTGGAACTGAAGGGAATTTTGCATGGGAAATTAAGTTTTCACCATGTTTGATAGCAAAAGCCAGGCTATAAAAGCTGGACAATACACACAAAATGTGATTCTAGATCTTGAGAGCGTTCGCTTTAAACAGTCAAATTCCTATCCGATGATATGTGCAATACAGTCGTTCATAATGTTCAGTTAGCCACCAGCAGCATGTCAAACGATAGACGAGTTGCAAATCATCCAATCTAATATTGAACCAATACTGAGTGACATCATACTCCGGTTCAGGAGAAATCATGTGTTCATTCAATCACAGCGGTCCCGCATCTCACACTCGCTCCCAGATTGTAAGACTGCTGTGCTCGCCCGTCCCAAAGCTCACCAGGTATGATCTTCTTGACCACAGGCTTCCTCTCGCGGTCCTTCATCTGCCTGATGTCCAGCAGGGTGTGGGGGTTCCCGTTGTGGGGCGGCCAGTAGTACACAAAGACCCTGGAGCCACTGCTGCCACAGTCCACCACCACCCCGTAGTTCAACGCCGGGTCCAGCAGGTCTGTGGCCTCCATGGACTCAGCCAGGGATAAGTACCTGCCAAGTACGGTCAGCCCAGGGTACAAAATGTACTTTTAGAATTTTGTATTTTTGTAATTTATTTGTATTATTTGTATTACCTGCTAGAGTGGGAAAAAAAATCCACCGGCCAAGAAATTGGTTTTAATTGTAACCCTGCATTTTTTTCAGATTGACTCACAGTGAATTCACAATGGAGAAGCTAGTGGTCAGGGGGCATCTTGCGTAGCATGCCTTACTGGGAGACAATGGTGGCTAAGCAGAGGCTATGTCTTGTTGAATAGTCTGGCGTTATGCCGGCGTTTAGATCCAACTAACTTAACACCTAAACGTAACCATCTCACCTCAACTATGTCTAGTACTATTACACCCTGGTGAAAGTTTCCTACTGACTTGTTGACTGAGGCCCTTGTGTAGTGGCGGGGCCCCCAGAGCTGGTGGTGGTAGGAGGTGAGGAGGAGCAGGACGGTGCAGGTGAGGAGAAGCAGAAGCAGGAGCAGCCTCTGGCGGGGAGCACAGCCCAGGGAGAGGAGGGACACGCTGCAGTACCAGGAGGCTGGCAGGCAGGAGAATGTGATCCTGTGGAGCCACCGTAGGGAGAAACACACCACCGGATCAGCCAGTAAGCAAAAACAGGGTTTGTGTCTGAAATCACTCACTTGTTGACTCATTCCCTAATCCACTCATTAAATATTGCTATCCTACCAATTATGGTTGCAAAGGGGCAGAAGGATTCCAGTACATTTCCAATTCCCAAATTTCCAATTTCCCTGGCAAATTGTGCATTGGTCGCATAAACAAGCCGACGACACGCGCTATAGATGTCATGACTATGTTCTGGATGATGATCTAATGACAATTAAAACCACTATGCATCATGGGATATAGTGTTGTGCACAGTTTTTACGGTACATTATGGGTATTTAGTGCACTATATAGGGAGCAGATTTGTACACAGATTTGATACCGCCCCAAATAGTGCACTATATAGGGAGCTTATGGTTGTGGTCTTGCATATTGTATAGATAAATACAATATTGTAACGTTATAGGTATAATATGCAGGCTATTGATATAACGTTATAGACAAATTGTGTTGTAGTCCATTGGGGGCAGATTCTGGAGAAAACACACAAAAAAAGGTTATTACACTATTTCTTATTACCCACTATGTTATTACTGATGATGGGACCAACATTCACTATTCACTATTCAAAGCCGTATATAAAAAGCTGTTGCCTACCGTGCCATAGGTCCCGGTGGGCTCCTCAGCTCCCGGCTCGGCAGCCTGCTGTAGACGGTCGGACCGCTGTGGCCATTCCTGCTACCTGGAGAAATGCGGAACACAATTGATAAAACTATAATTAAAACGTAACTACATAGACCTGGATCCCAGACCTGCTCTCCGGTGGTCTCTTAAGGGCGCCTCAGGAGCCTCCACACAGGGAGGGCGGCCGTTAACTGAGCTGATGGTGGTGATACAACTGCTAACAGCTGGCAACTTGGCCCCCGAAGTACAGCACCAAGTGTTGTGAAGTAACGTTATGAGCCACGACACACAGCAGCACTTCATATGTAACCGTTCAGTTGTAACTACCGTAATAACTCCCTAAAACAGCCGTGGTGTCCATGGCTACTCTTACCATGGTTACAGACCGGTCTGGGGCTGTCCTCCTGGCCCAGCCATGGCGCCTGGTGCGGCTTAACGGTTATTATTGTTAGTATTACTATTCCTCCTCTCAACGGTTTTCTTCCTGTCCGCTCGAGGAGAAGCAGCAGCAGCAGCCTGGCTCTACGGCGTGACGTGTTTCCGGTGGAGGGAGACCCCGCCCCCCGCCGCACGGAGCCACGTCACCTCCGCCCGGAGGGAGCAGCACCACCTGGTGGACACGTGACCCCCTCCCTGTCGCATCATATATATAACAGAAAGACACCTCGCTATTTAATCTCTATATGCGGTAGATGAGTGTGGCCGTTATGCCTGTACAATGTTATAAACGTTACCAATGATAATAACACAGTTTGTGTCCCTTTTTGTGTTTCGTATTGTTGCTCATTATTTCTTTCCTGAGCAAAGCAATAGTGGTTTGCTTTGCTGGTGCAGGGATGACGTATTTTTGTAGGCCAACCCGGAAGTTAGCGTCGCCCTGGTTTCCCTTGACAACAAGCCAATGGGGTTTTCCATTGTTTTTGGGATTATTGCAGAAAATAAGCTTTTCAAACAAAAGTTTATGATACCCACACATTTTGTTAAGCAAGATAATCTTCACCAATGAATACTACTTTTGTGATTTTTGAAGCGTAAATGTAATCGGCAGAATTTTTTTTAAGACACGTAAAAACTAAATTCACGAGGGGTATTTACTGATGTATTTTATGTCATAGACCAAAACGTGGCAACATCTCTTAAGCTGGTGTTAACCACAGACCTTATTTCAGCCATCTAACCAAAAACCCATTGACTTCGAGACTAGAGAACCGGAAGTGCCAAAAATGCTAACGGATTTCCGGGTTTTAGGACTCCTTCCTGCACCACTCTATTGCCACCGGAAGCGATTATAATCCGCATCCTAATGAAATACCTATACCCTTATTTGCGTTGGACGAAGCGCAAAACACGAAGTTTCACTTTATTTTCTTTTAATACGTTTTAATACAGGAAAAGAAAAGAAAAAAAACTCCGAGTGTATGACCTTGGGTCGTCCCCCGGGGGACAGTTAATGGGGACGCCGCTGCTGCACCGACTTCCGGTCCGGGTCCAAGCCCACTTATTATTTACCCGCCTTATATTATAATCAGAATTAAACACACGCTTCAACCAATGCATCCAACACCAGGCCCGTGTTGGCGGACCGAATTAATGGCGCCCGGTTCGCACCAATCGGAGAGCCTTGTCGGCTGCCGGCTCCTCCCCCTCTCTCCCCTCTCCTCCCAGCCCCGCGCTCGGACCGGGACGGCGCCACTTCTGCTAGTGCGTCAGCCCACCTCGCCGCAGGGACTACACAGCCGGACCGGGACTGGGACCGAGACCGGGCCAGGGGGTGGGGGGGGCTGCAGTCCGCACGCCGTGCAAAGCGTATCCGCCTGTTTTTTGTTGTGGTTGTCGTTTTTATTCATTTTTATTTTTATTTTTTTTCAATGGAAGCGGACGGCTTCCTGTCGCGGCGGATGGCCGTGGAGCCGCCGGGCGCGGAGGTCACGGGCGCCGGCGCCGAGATCCGCCGGCTCGGCGGCCGGATCCTCCGCACCAGCGGCTCCGGCAACGGCTTCTCGCCAAGGACGGTCGCCGCGGAGCCGGACCTCGCGGACTACGAGGGTCTGCCGCGGGGGGAGGCGACCATCACGCACATGCTGGCGGGAGCCGTGGCCGGAGTCATGGAGCACTGCCTCATGTTCCCCATAGACTGCGTCAAGGTACCGTCACGCGCACTAATGTCTAAGACTAGTGTGTTACTTGTTGTTGTTGTTGTTGTTGTATTATGCATCGTATTTAACAAACGCGCCTGTCTCCCGGCGTGTTTTGTAGGTGTAACGCGTCTAACGTCTTTACAGGTACCTGTTTAGAGTCTGCGTTAACCGTGAGTGATGCTGCGTTAACCGTGAGTGATGCTTATCCAATGGTGTCGTACTTATCGACATCGACGTCCTGTGATGTGATGTAATGTAATGTAATGTGCCGCTCAGTCCACGATGCAGTCAGCCCACCTGGCCGTTGAAGCTGGGACAGCGGGTGCTTTCAGTGACATTACATCAGATCCAAACGATGGCGTAAGAGATGGGGGGGGGGGGGCCCTTCTTCTTCCGTCCCACGTCCCTTGAACGCACCATCAGGCCCGGCGGTCAGGGGTTCAGGTACCGGGGTCAGACTAGCCGGTTAACGGGCTGCTCCTCGGGCTACAAGCGGTGACAAAGTTGGTGTCGACTGAAGACACGCAAGAAAAAAGTGCGTTTTTTTTGTTTGTTTGTTTTTTTCCAGGGGGGGGGGGGGCTTGCTAGCTAGCTAGCTAGCTTGCTAGCCGTGTGGCTAACCTAGCATGATGTGAGCTAGCTAACAGGGACTGACGACTGATCGATTGATCTGCTGATCAGGAACATCCCATGGGGAGCTTCCGGGTGGGGGTCAGGCAGGAGGAGTAGATTTACGGGTGGGGGTCAGGCAGGAGGAGTAGATTTAGTGGTGCTAGTTGACAAATGTGGCCTGGTCCAAAAAAGCACAATCTAAAAACAAAGTTTACAGGTTTGTAAATTTATTATTGTGAGCTTTTAAAAACCAAAGAATAAACTTTTTATTTGTTGGGGGGGGTTGATTGATTCAAGATGCTGGCCAAACATCAAAATGGCACTTGAAAAAACCGCAATCTGACAGCGGCGTTGGCTGTTATCTGATGTATCTGAATAGGATTGAGAAATGTGGCCCTCATGGCCGCCATGGATGATGCTGTCGCTGTGCTTCATGCTTGTGAGTCCATCATCACGCCAACCGATAACCGGAGCAGGAAGCCGTTTTCTTTCTGGGAATCGCCTCAACTTCCCGAGATCAAGGATATCTTTATTATCCCTGAGGATAATGGCCAGCCGTAAACACACGGCCATCGAACAAACAGTAGGCAGAACAATAAGATATAATGCATATAATAAATATGATAAAAGTGCTGATGGGCCTTCCCACATGAAGCTTGAAGGTCAGCTTGTCGTCAATAACGGTGGCAAGATTTTTTTTTTTTTTTTTACTGCTGCTCAAACCCGACAGCTGGATAATTTTTCACCACACGGTTGTAACCGCTTTAGTTTTGGTCACATTGCTGCCCAGGAAGATATTATTTATATTTAGGCAGCCAGACCCGAGACCCAGCAGCCACTGACAGGCCAAGCAGTGGTTGTGGTTAGCCAAAAACACAACTTGTGCGGCTGTTCTTCGGATTAATTATTTTTGACAAGAAGCTAGCGGTGGTCTTGCTAGCATGTTTCTCTCTGCACCCTTGCATGCCAGTTTTTAGGGCTACTTCTTTTGAGTGGAGCAACGCAGGACCAAAGTGCGCAGACACACACACGCGCCGCATCACAGCCGTATTCAGAACAAGCGTAACGTGTGTAAGGCTGAAGTTGCACCGAATAAGGAAGAAAAACCGTGCAAGATGATACGTCCGTTATGCGTTATGAATTGTCCGCCTTCGCCTATGATTTTGAATGGGCTAAGCCGCCGGGGATCATGCTGGCGGAGGGAAAGGCGAAGCTGTTGTAGTACTTGGCCAGCATCAACGCAAGCGTGCCGACTGTTGGGTACACAAGGGTACGGGTGTGATGTCCAAACAAGCAGGAGGACGGCGCTAGCTTTGGTCTTCTGTGGTAACCGTCTTGTTTTTGCATTAGTTATGTCGTGAATTACCTGACGGACGCGTGTAACTAACGAGAAGGCAGGAGTTGAGGCATCTTGCTCAAGAATGCCTACAAGTAGCGGGAGTGCACATTGGGCATCGAACCGAGTGCCCTCTCACTGGGAGTCGAGCACCTAGCCACAGCCCTATCCGATATGCAAATAGTTGAACCCAATTGGAAAAACAAGGTTTATTTCAAATGCTTTCCCATCAATACGTTGTGTGATGTGTGACATTAAGGTGACACGATACGATCGTAGGAATGGTAAAAGCTGCAGCAGCAGAACACACTCGTATGTTGAGCCATTTTGTTGCATCTGTTAAAATGGCTGACAATGGCTGAGGTTATCCAATTGCCAAGTCATTCTGATACAGCAGGTCTCCACCGGCGCGGCTAGAGCTGCATTCATACAAATAAGCTTTTACTTTCATTCAGACATGCAAACATGTCTAGTATGTAGTCATGTCTTGTATGTAGTCATACGGACACTTTAGAGTAATAGTCCACTTGTTTGGACTGACGGGGTTCTGTTCGGTCAGTCAAAGTCCGAGAACAGCAACGTTTGGACCCAGGACGTTTGGATCCAGGACCGGGTCTATTGGAAGGTCTGGTCTGTTTAGAGACGTTGTACTCCGGTTCTTGGCCTACTTTATCCTTCTCAACATGGTGATGGTCGGTCTAGCAGAGCGACCGTCAGACCTAATTAAGTCGGTGAACAAACATCATGTGGAGACCGGTTCTCTCACAAAAAGACACTTTTGTGGTCAGTGACGTCGTCATGCAGGGAGTCCAGAGATAGATTATGTCTTTCTAGTATAAGATACAGTTGATATAAGTATATTTACCGACTCAGAGTCGGTAAATATACTTTATCTCTGAAGAGAAATTCCACTGGGACCGATTTTAGTAAATGTTTAATTTCAGGAGAGGTTTTTTGAATTCATGGGCCTACATATCTTAAACGGCGCACACTGAGGTTTAGGCTTCCTTCAGGGTTATCTCACATCCTTTCATACATGGTAACTTACTATCCAACCGAGTAGTCTTTACATATTAACCCACACATGGATAGGGCAATGCGAACATTAAACCTGCTGAAAGTAAAATAAAGAGGTCGAGGCAGTTTGCGGTTCTGCCTTGTGTGACCTCTACTATAAGTCAAAAAAAGTTTCAGTACAGTTTTCTACATCTTGCTGCTCCTCTGTAGACATTTTTCATCAGAATTAATTTGGGAAGGGCAACAGCCGTTTCTTCAGTTCCTCAAACTCAGGCAACACATTCCTTTCTCTTGACTTACCATAGTTTACCGGCACTGGTCAATATTGGGACTTTCTACTTGAGCCACAAGGTTTAGTAAACAATAAGAGGTTGGTTAGAGAGGGCGGGGGGGGGAATAAATCCTTGTTATTGCACATTGTGAGAGGTTTTGGGGTTGTGCCATCCTCTTCATTACAGAGCTCTGGTGGTTTCCTGGATTAGGCAAGCGAGTGAAACCTGCTGAGTCACCCAGTAAACCTGTAAGAGCAGATCTGGGCTAAACAAGCTCATTAGCTCCTGTAGGACTATCCACACATTTGAAGCGATGGACATAACAGAAGTCCCTTATTTACTCATGTCAATTTCCTCCTTTCTGTATTACTGTGTTTTCCCTCCTGGCAATTACTGTGCACTCACATTATGGTGAGTCGTTGACAGCGCAGCTGAATAAAGCTACAGCGTTTCAGACTTTGAGGAAGTACGAACTACACAAAATGGGGGGGGGGGGGGGGGGGTAACCCCACCCCCCACTCCACTCGGTTCTTTTATGTGGGTTTTTAAATGTGTTTAAAAATCCTTTTTTGTGT
>JAOPJI010000101.1:7146467-7157840 GCA_027122695.1 Merluccius productus
ATTGTTTCTTTCCATTAAATAGTATTGTCTTGAGCAGGCCCTGCAACTGAAAATGTAGGCTATGAATTAGAAGGGATCTAGGATTTGCCAATGTCCAGCAGGTCACCCTAAAATGGACTAGAATGCAGGAAATCGCATCTTAGAAATTCAATTTTTTTGGGGGGGAGAACTTTGTGTACAGCCGGGGCTGTACACAAAGTCTGGCTCCGCCCCTGCCTACAAACCTGCGTTTCCTACGATTACACGCTTCCTTTACGAACACGCTCTTCCTACGAACAAACAAGCACTTCCTCCACCGCCAGCGCATGTCTCCTTAATGGCATGTGTCTGTATTCTCTGTTGGCCGCTTTGGATACAATTGTTAAATTACTAAATAGCAAAAAGAGTAGAAAACGAATTTTGTCTAAATGACAATGTCCGCGGTTCTGGGGCGTGAAATTGCCAAGATGATCTGTGTAAATCTTTTGTGAATTCATTATTTAGAGTGGGGTAGTGATTGTGAAAGGCAATGGGCATACATGCCAATTCTTTATAAACAGAGATTTTCCCCGGTCGATTGCATTCTGTCTTGACTAGTTATTCAAATGGAACTCACAGAAATGTATTATTTTTCAAAGATTTACAGAGACAGATCGTTGGCATGTCCTCAAAGGCAAGTGTTTCATAATCAAATTTAAAGGGGCTCATAATCATTTCCATGTAAAGTAAGGAAAAGCACTTGTCCCAATTTTCTTACATTGAACTGTTAATTCGATGTGTTTTGCTGGGGACTAGTGTGTGTGCTCTGGTTAAACTCAAGGGTTGGCCTATGCAGAAACAGCCAGAGGCACCACAACGCTGGATGATGCACTGCATTAAATGTGTCCCATCCATTTGAAAGGATTGCATTGTCACATTGCTGGTGAAAGTAATAGTAGTCGCTTGCTGTTGACCACACATTTATTTTTACATTTTAAAATGTACTTTTGGTTGTGTAGTCATTTAGCAGATGCTTTTATTGAAAGTGGCTTCCAGGCAGCGGCATGGTAAAGGGGGGAAAGGTGATGCCTATTTAGGGGGCCCCGAGAGGGAGAGGGCCGTAAACAGGGCCCTGGAATTTAAATAATATATGATTTATCAGTCGGTCACGAATTACGGCTATTCCCATCACGTTTAAAATAAAGCAATGTGAAAATGATTTGATCGACTGTGATGAAGGGAGAATGTGTTATATTAAGTTAAAGTAAGTAAACAATATTTTTTAGCAATATACTGTCAGCCAGATGCAGATATAGGAGAGAGCAGTGAAGGTGCATTCGATTAAAACTGGAGCAGCTCCAAAAACAATTCCAAGTGATGCACAACCAGGTTTCTAAAAAGATCACCTGGACAGAGTGCAGAGTAGCTATAGGAATCACAACATAAGTTTAGTAGACTTCAAGTGTTCAACGAAGTGTGTTAGAAAATCAAGTCAGAAAATGTAACGTGGAAGTAATGTTTATGTAGCATTGACATTTTGTTATTTAGTCATTTAGAAGATGCTTTTATCCAAAGTGACCTACAAGGTGCTCAAGGTTAGGCAACAATCATGTCTGAAAATGTAACTTGAGATGTGTAATGTTTATTTTCTTTCTCTTTTGTAGGCGAAGGAGTTCCTGAAGGAGCAGGCGTGGAAGAACCACTTGACGGAGTACGGCCAGGGGGTGTGCATGTACCGCACGGAGAAGACCAAGGACCTGGTGCTCCAAGGCATCCCGGAGAACATGAGAGGAGAGCTCTGGCTCCTCTTCTCTGGTGAGCTAACGACCTGCTGCCGTGCCTCTACATAAACACCTACTGTGTGTGTGTGCGTCACAAACACACACGCGCGGACATGCAAAGTCTCGCACGTCAACTCTGACGGGACAATATTGAAGTGAAAATATTGACTACATGTCATGAGATTACTCATGAGACACAATGTGACGATCATTTTTTTACCGTCCTCAGAGGCGTCAGACGGAGCGATATTTCATCGAAGGGAAATGGGGCATATGACCGACAATAGCACGGCATGTATGGACGTATGGATGTATGGCTATCCAGACATGTGCATCAATCAAGCACTTAAAGAACGGTTACAATTATATAGTATTCCCGGAGGGCCTCTCTCGACTTCTTGTTGGAGAGTAAAACGCACATTTGTCTTTAGCTTCCCTCAATGAGAAATGGCAGTGGGGCAGGTCTATGGTCAGGGCCTTCGAATTGGCATTTTCAAACCAACAAATCCATCCGGGAATTGTCAACAAGGGCAAAGGTATAGAGATGCTCATCCTGTCTCCCATTTTCCATTTCCATTTTTAATTTTTTTCAAGGAAAAGCAAAAGCACCTATTATGTTTTTAAGGGATTGCAATATGTGCGCAGGAGAACCTTGAATGGCCAATGGGTTACATAAAGCTGCAGGCAGTTTGGTTTATTCCACATGAGGAGAGCAGTGGGATAAGCAGCTCCCACCTCTACTGACCTACTTATGTGCAACTCTGCTGCTGCTGCTGTGGAGCCACAGAGTTTGCCTTGCTAACATGTACCATAGACTATACTAGAATATAGACATACTATATTTACTGGTGTTCTCCAAGAACAAGGGTTGTCGGATGTCTGCTATATTGAAACGTATAGTAAAAGGACATTTGAAAACCAGTTTGACAGGTGTCTGTCTGGGGCATGTTTGCAACAGTGTCACCTGTCGTGGCGTGTCCTGTTCTGGTTTGGCTGTTAAATGTAGTTTGGGTTCTAAGCGTGGGAGTAGTTATCGCAACCTAGGGGACCACATATGTGCTACAAGTTATCCTTTAATGTCACCGACTTTAATTTGATGTCACCATGACACCTGATTCATTCTGAGTTACTACATGCCAACCTTTTCACAAACGGTATTGAAATTATAATATTTCTACAATGTGAACGTATTTCATTTTAAACCAAATAAGATCACTCTGGCCCAGATTCTCACACACACGCATATCATTGTTTCCCCAAAAAGGGGCGATCAACGAGATGGTGACCCACCCAGGGTACTACGAGGATCTGGTGGAGAAATCGATGGGCCGGTACAACCTGGCCACGGAGGAGATCGAGAGGGACCTGCACCGATCGCTCCCCGAACACCCGGCCTTCCAGAACGAGATGGGCATCGCCGCCTTGCGCAGAGTCCTCACCGCCTACGCCTTCAGAAACCCCAACATAGGATACTGTCAGGTAAAGACTAGTAGACCACCATAGGATACTGTCAGGTAAAGACTACTAGACCACCATAGGTTACTGTCAGGTAAAGACTACTAGACCACCATAGGTTACTGTCAGGTAACCATTCAGGTAATCCCAGTGTGTTTCCCACATGGGGGCCAGCAGATGCACAAACATGTAAGAAGCTGGGTTCATAAATATTTTCGTAGAAATGGGCTAAAACCACGTTCTGATTAATAAAACTGTGGGATAGTTTCTCTTGTGATCAATGATAAATATGCTGCTTGCTATAAACTAGCAACAACCCCATTCAATATAAAGTGTTCTGACGAACAAACTAACAAACCTCAACCCAGTGCTCAAGGTTAGGAAGAACGACCTTTTGCAAGTCCAAAACCTTTAGTGACATGAATACTAATATGTTCCTCTTAAGTGTTGTTGATCCTGCTGGCCTCCTACCTAATGTTCCCTTCTCCCCACCACCACCACCACCACCACCACCACCACCACCACCACCATCTCAGGCCATGAATATTGTGACATCGGTGCTACTGCTCTACGCCAAAGAAGAGGAGGCGTTCTGGTTACTTGTGGCCCTCTGTGAGAGGATGCTGCCCGACTACTACAACACCAGGGTCGTGGGTGAGTAGAGCAGATCCAGGCACCATGTAGTACTTGGAAGTAGAAGCGGCTTCTATCCCAAGTGGCGTACAGTGAACTCCAACAGGGCTAATAAACCACGGCTGACACACCTGGCAAAAGCACCGCGGCTTGTCTGGCTCTATGCTCCACCACTTGCTAATGCGCCTTGCTAACGTGCCTTCTGATGTGCCTTGCTAACGCACGATGGCTAGCCTGACTATATGCTCCTTGCCAATACTCCTCGCTAACGTGCCGGCTAACGCAATGGCAAATATATCAATAACTGTGTTTGTCTCGTGTCCTCTCGTTCCCCTTTTTTCTATTCCCCTTTTGTAGGAGCCCTGGTGGACCAGGGCGTGTTCGAGGAGCTGGCCCGGGAGTACGTGCCCCAGCTGTACGACTGCATGCAGGACCTGGGCGTCATCTCCACCATCTCCCTGTCCTGGTTCCTCACGCTCTTCCTGTCCGTCATGCCCTTCGAGAGCGCGGTGGTGGTGGTGGACTGCTTCTTCTACGAGGGCATCAAGGTCATCTTCCAGCTGGCGCTGTCCGTGCTGCACGCCAACATTCACCAGCTACTCGGCTGCAAAGACGACGGCGAGGCCATGACCGTGCTGGGCAGGTGAGGAGGACGCCATGTTGTTAGACCTCCACGGGAGACTGCCATGTTGTTAAAATACAGAAGTTAAAGAGGAACTCCAAACTCAGTTTCCCAGAGAAAAGCTGAGGCTTGTTCACATCTAATGGTGTGGTTTAAAATGTTGGTTTTCTCTCCTTATTGTGGCTAAATTGAAATGAATCCACAATATTAAAATGTTTTATGTTAATGAAAGTGGAGTCATTACTTGTTGGTTCTTCTTTTGAAGTCATCTATAGCCAAGATGTTTTGCATTGTCAACTTAACTTGGCACTAAGCAACCCTGTATACATTTCTACCACAGTGAGTGTGGTAATAATCAAACCACGTCATATCCATCTCCAGGTACTTGGACAGTGTGACCAACAAGGACAGCACCCTCCCACCCATCCCCCATCTCCACTCCCTGCTCACGGACAACGGTGATCCACACCCCGAGGTGGACATTTTCAAGCTGGTCCGCAGCTCCTACGAGGTCCGCATCTCAACTGCACCATCCGCCGTCTTGCTGTTTTCGACACTAATTAAATAGACTAAATGCATTATTGTCTGTTAAAGTCTTACTGCCTTCCCATTCCTTTTACTTCAGTGTGGTCCCTTCAATTATGATAATGACATCGGGATGTCAGCAACAACGACGACCACTAGTGCCACCGCATTAAATATCTAGCTTTTTTTCCCCCTCTCCATTTTCGTTGTAGAAGTTTGGCTCTATCCGTGCAGATGTGATTGAGCAGATGCGTTTCAAACAGAGACTGAGAGTCATCCAGACCATCGAGGACACAACCAAGCGCAACGTGGTACGGGCATTATATTAATATACATTACAAGAGATCCTTGGAGGGAAGCGCTGAGTAAATGCCATGCATTGCATGGCAAGGTTTACTGCATCAAGAGGAGCTGTATCTATTGTATTTTTAAGTAGGTGTCACATGAATGCGATTCTGCTTTTTGTGCGCGTGTGTTTCAGGTCCGTACTATTGTGACGGAGACTCCCTTCGGTATTGATGAACTGGAGGAGCTGTTTGTGTTGTTCAAAGTGAGTTACTGGCACAGTATTTTCATAGAGCAGAATAAGCTTCACTTCCCCTTCACCGCCGTTCCCCCAATTGACATGTTGTCATGGTAACACCGTAGCAGGGAATACAAGTCAAAGCAGATCTTGTTCGCTTTTGACTCACAAGGCTAAAGCCACGGCATTAGCCGCTAAGCCTGTTCTCAACACAAGCTAACACAAGCTGGTCTAACACAAGCTGAGCTCACGCTGTTCTTTTTAAACAATGTTCACACTTCACAGTGGATTGTATTTCCAATACAACAGTAGTGTTCATAACAAGAGAAGTTGAGTAAGCATAAAGCAGTATTCATATTACAATATTATACCTTAATACCTCAACTCTGACTGCCATTATGTTAGTATAATGGCAGTAAGCTAGGTCTTTGGTCTCTTTAAGTTGGTTGAACCAATTGAAATAGGTGAACCCCTTATCCTAAACGAGTATAAAGTGATTTGGTTTTTGCCCACTAGAATATTGTACCTTTTTAATATACTTCTTACAGTCTAAGTAGGGTGCATTTCAACTGCCATTTCTTTCTAAGTAGCACTTAATAGCGGCAAGCTAGGTCTTCCTCCACTCTACATAGGATATTATCCATTCCATGTTTTCTTCAAGTAGCTGTTGGCGCTGACGCTAGGCTAGCTAGGTCTTGGGTGTCCAACTTTTAATTGGCTCCCCCCTTGCCGCCTCATTAGACGGAGCACCTGACCAGCTGTTACTGGGGAGGGGGCACCAACCTGACGGAGCGCCACGACCCCAGCCTGCCCTACCTGGAGCAGTACCGCATCAACGTGGAGCAGTTCAGGGGCCTCTTCGTGCTGCTCTTCCCCTGGGCCAACGAGGCCCACTCCGACCCCCTGGCCGCGCGCTTCTTCCGCCTGCTCGACCACAACGGAGACGCGCTCATCAACTTCCGCGAGTTCATCAGCGGCCTGAGTGAGTTTGGGGGAGGGAGGGGGGGGGTTAACCTGTGTGTGTGTGTGTGTGTGTGTGTGTGTGTGTGCGCGTGTGCGTGTGGCATTGAAATTGGAACAAGTATAAATATTGAATATTAATAGATATTGCTGTGACGATCCAGGTGTGATGCTAGTTATGCTACTTTTAGCCAGCTATGCTAGTTTTAGCCACACTATGCTAGTTTTAGGCCACCATAATGAATCCGTTTTGGGAACCCTGGATGTGTTTATCAAATCATGTTGGTGGTCTGTGGTGTCGGTAGGTGTCCTGTGCTATGGGGAGCTGACAGAGAAGCTGAAACTGCTGTACAAGATGCACGTTTTACCTGGTGAGCAATATGAACATCCCCAATGTCCACAAAACCTACATAGGCATCCTTGAGCAAGATGCCCGAACCCCTACCTGCTCAATAATGACCTGATCTGAGTTCACTGTAAGTCGCTTTTGAATAAAAGTGTCTCCTAAATGATTAAAAATGAATAGTTTTACAATGTAACACACACAATTTAGATGAGATGTTGACCACGGTATGGAATACCACCAGAGCTGAGTGGAGAAGCTCACGGTGCTCTTTCCTTCTCCCAGACGTCAGCAATGAACACGACGAACCAGACTCTGCTTTTGAAGCCACCCAATACTTCTTTGAAGACATCACCCCAGAGACATCTATGGGTGAGAACCGGGATTACAGCTTGTCAACAGGATAACCATGTTTAAATGTACATTACTCTAGGTTCTCTGATGTTTAGTTTGTAACATCATATTATAAACCAGCTGGAGGGAAACAAGATGACTTCAATCAAACCCGTCACCAGGTGTGAGAAAATGCTATTTCTTCGGGAATACATAATGCGTCTTTTGAACTCGTACCATGTCGACCATCTTCTTCCCAGGTAATGACTCCAAGTCCAAGGACGACGGCTTTGTCAGAGTTACGTTCAAGACTGAAAAGGGTAAAATACGCTCGTCAAGTGACCTAAAATGATCTTTTAAAAAGTGAAGAGCGCACAAACATAAGATGCTTGTAGATAGTTGTCTAATAAATGAATACTGGGTATGCCAAAAGAATACAAACCTATTTGTGAAAAGTATGAAAGACTCTTCATACTATCCGAATGCAACCCTCCACGAGAATCTAATCTGTGTTTTTCTCCACCATAGTGAAGAAACTGCAAACGTCCGATTATCGCCACTATCTGAAGCTGTGGAACCAAGACACAAAGCCCAAATTGGAAACCACGAAGAACCTCCCCAAACTGAACCAGGTGAGCATCCGTACGCCATCCCAGTCAATACCAGTTGGTCGTGGTGGTGCCATTGACCTTTATTATGCTGCAGGGGTTCCCAAAGTGTTCCTCATGCCATGACCCACGCGTTTTGCCCCAGAGCCCAGCAAATATATAGTGCGGTAAAATAAGCGATACCTTCTAGTTACCATGTCAACAAAAGTGCGTGCCGCGACCCGCTTGGTCCGCTGCCGCGACCCACAGTTTGAAAAGCACCGTTGTTACCGACTCTGCTCCCCTCTTCCTCTTCCTCTTCCTCCAGAGCCAGTTCATCGAGCTGTGCAAGACGCTGTACAGCATGTTCAGCGAGGACCTAGCGGAGCAGGAGCTGTACCACGCCACCGCCACCGTCACCAGCCTGCTGCTGGAGATGGGGGAGGTGGGCAAGATGTTCTCCTGCCCTGGACCCGAGGACCGAGAGGACCAAGAGGGGAACCTGGAGCCAGACCGCCCCAGAGCAGAGTCCACACAGTCCCGGGAGACCACAGGCCGCGGAGCTTTCCAACAAACCCACCTGAAAGAGACTTTATTTACCACCACCGCCGATGTCGCCGATGCCGCTTCAGAGGAGAGCAAGGCGAGTGTGGAGAACAGGGATGAAGAAGAAGAAGAAGATGAAGATGAAGATGAAGAAGAGGACGAAGCGTGTGGTGAACAGACGGCGCCGCTGCAGGACGTGAAGCTGGAGGAGGACTCGTCGTCGCCCAAGGAAGCGGGAACGCTGTCGTCGGCGGCGGCCATGTTGACCTCGGACGACGAGACGAAGGACGACACGTCGGTGTCCTCCTACTCGGTGCTGAGCGCCGGCTCCCACGAGCTGGACGACAACAAGCTGCAGTGCGAGGACATCGCCGACGACACAGTGCTGGTGCGTAGCCACGGCAACGTCGACGACACGGCAGGAGGGGATGCGGACGAGCGCGGAGACGGCGTGGAGCTGGGCGGCGGCGACAGAGGAGGCCTCCCCCACAGCACAAGCATCGACAAGGACTGGGCCATCACCTTCGAGCAGTTCCTGGCGTCGGTGCTCACGGAGCAGGCGCTGGTCCAGTACTTTGAGAAGCCGGTGGACATGCTGGCGAGGATCACCAACGCCAAGAACGTGCGGAAAGTGGGGCGCGCATCACTGTCGTCCAGCGACTACGAGATCTCCCTGTCGGGCTGACGGGGAGCCAAAGACAATGCTGGCACAAAAAAAGACAATGGTGATGGACTTGACCTTTTCGCTCTCTCTCTCGCTCTCTCTCTCTCTCGCTCTCTCTCTCGCTCTCTCTCTCTGTGTGGGTACACTATTCCACAATAGGAAGAAGAAAAAATACGCAATTGCTGTTCAGTCTTGTTCAGTGCTAGAACAATGTGACCCTGTTTTGATGAGGAAATGGGAAGTGTCCGTGTATGATACGTGTACGATATATGAATGATAACTGTACTGTTAGCGCTGTGTTTTATCAGATATGGTTAAAGACTTTTAACATTCAGTGCGTCCCGGTCGATTGAGGAGCGGTTTTAACTCGAGAGGAAATGAATGTTCAAAATGTAGTCACTGTACTTTATAAGATAATAGCAAAAACCTGTATATTGTAATCTCTCGTGCACCCACTAGGCCATATAGATGTAAAATGGTTTGATTGAGTCTAGTTCCACACTGCATACAGATCTACATACTTAATACTTGTCACTTAATAGAAAGTCTGGTAAACTGTTGTTTTTATAATATCACAGTTATATTTGCTGCTAATGGTCACTTATGTTGCTGTTTTTCACGCTGGTTAACTAAATGTATAGACGATGCACTGAACATGAAAATCGGACTGGACTGTTGAACGTGATGATCTCTTTTGGGATAGCATACTCTAGCATTAGAAACTAACTCCATACAATCTGTTCCGTTGGCCTTGCGACTCCTCCACACACGTGGCGATATTGCTTATAATTGACATTCTCCGCAGATCCTCTTTTCCTCACACTCAACTTGGAAAGGCTAAAAGAGTCGTCTTTAGATATATTTTACCGTTTTGCCACAATCCACATTGCAATTTAAATGTTCTTACATTATTAACCCAGTGATTGATGACGTCAAGAATACCAAAGGTAAAAATGTTTATGGTTTTTTTCCCCTGTAAACGATATCGGTACAAAGAAACGAGAATGTTATCCTCTAAAGATTATCAGCACCCGCACTTTCTTTGAAATCAGGAAAAGGAGAAATCGGATGAATCTGTAACAACTTCATCTTGCCTCCATGTTGTACGACGACAGTTCTTATGTAAAGACCACAGGCGAGAGGGCGGCGGTGTAATTAACTACCTAATTACCATTATCTGTAACCATGGTCATCCACCTCTCGTCCGGTCTCTGCACACAAACTGTACTTTCATTTGTTTTTAAAAGATCTCCACTATTATGTGTTCTGTTTGTAATGCGCTGCAATTGTTTATTTTTACTTTTGAACATAAAAAAAAAAAAATGTTATTAAAAATTGTATTATTTTTATGATGTCAATATTTGTATTTTAAGTGTCCAAATGCACATATTCTTTTCATGATTCTGAGGTATTGTGTACTGTGTGTACTACTACTAATTAAAAGTATGCTATGATGATATACTGTTTGTTTCAACTGCCTAGTGTTTTTCATTCTTTAGCAAATATTTCCCAAAAGCAGTTATTTCAATTTAATATATAAGTATTCTATTGTCCAAACTAAATAAAGAAGATAAAATAAAGGCTGTAAGCCTATGGGGTTATGTTAACGGTTCTTAATGGTTAAACGGTATTTCTCTGGCCCTCTTTCAACTTTTCACAAACACCCAAATTATGCAAACGTTACAGTACATAAACACTGCAAGTCTATTGGCAACAAGCATTTACACCACAACGTGCGCACAGGGGTTAAAGCTTTCATCTCCTCACTCTGTTGGCCCGCCCCTCGCCGCTGCGTCTCGGGGAGGACCAATCACAGAGCGCTATCTCGAGGGACGGGTTCCATCCCCAGATAGCGAGGAAGGAAAGCCAGCAATCATTAACCCCGAGAGTGACACGTTGTGCCAAAACGACACGGACGTTTACTGAGGTTCTCCCTCCTATCTAGCGCTGACCGTTGCCTCATTGCCCTCGCTCTCCACCCCGCTTTACATAACTCTCAATGTCTCTCGTCCACACCGGCTCATGAGCAAGCATCTCTCCTCACCGTGGATTCTCTGTCTTAAAAGACATCATGATATGCAGCATATGTAGACATATTTATGAATAAATCATGAGAGAGAGAGAGAGAGAGAGAGAGAGAGAGAGATCAGAGAGATCAGAGATTATATATAGAAATAGATCATTGCAGTTTGATTTTTATAGTTTAGTGCAATGTTAACTTTGTTGCCTGCATTGAGTTCGAATGGTCTCTTATGTCACACAAATGTCATTGGCTTCATTTAGAGGCTGGTCTATATGGGGGGTGCCATTGGGAAATCTTGTTCCAAACTTGGGGGGGGGGGGGGGGGGGGGGACAAACCCAGACCCGCTGGCGTGGGTGGGGGGGGGGCCCCCGCGGCCCCCACCGCGTCACTACCCCCCCGCTGGCCCCCCCCCCCACCCC
>JAOPJI010000101.1:7160640-7178195 GCA_027122695.1 Merluccius productus
GTCCGTGCTGGACTTGAACCGGCAACCCTCCGGTTCCCAAGCCAAGTCTCTATGGACTGAGCTACTGCCGCCCCTATACATAGTTATAGCGTTAGACAGATTTGAGTGTTGGGTTAAAGGGGTGGGGGGGGGGGGGGTTTGTCTCGAGTGCCTTACATTAAAAATGTCGAGGGCACATGTCTTTGTTAACCACTTGACGGATGAATCTCCACTATTTTAGAGGTCGACGTATAACAGGCATCGCTATAAAAACGCCAGTGTCGCTACAGGGTGATCTGTATTCCTGCCGCAGGTACGCTGCCCAACATCACGAGGAACGCCCTGGTCAACTGCACAGAGCTGGTCACCTATGACCTCATCAAAGAAGCCATCCTCAAATACAACCTGCTGTCAGGTAAGAGCGCACGTGTGCAGCGCTAGGGGAGACAGCTGATTGGGCAGAATCCCACACACCCTGACCCCCCCCCCGTCCGTCACTCCCTCCCTCCCACTCCTTTGACTTTTGTATCTTGGCCGATAACAGCACACATACTGGCAGAGGACATTGTGTGTTTTGTCCTTCAAAGTGAAATCCTTATTGCTGCGGTTATCTCTCTGCCCCCCCGGTCTGATGATTGGCAAACACACGCAGTAGCGGTTCCAGCGCTAGTCAGCACAGAACAAAGGTGTCGGGGGATATGGGATATGGAGGAAGTTATCGCATTGATTATATCCGATATGGATATAGCGTATAAACCTTAGTAAGCTTGAGATATGCTGCTGCTTATACGCCCCAATGGAAAACGTTGCGAGCTCCCATTGGGGTTTGATACGTTGAACTCTCTGTCACGCACTACAAATGACTTGGTGAATAAAATGTATATTTCAGACCGAGGGTTGAAAGAATATTTTAGGGCATACCATATATTATTTACACGACAAAATCTCAAGTCTTGCTATTTTATCATCTTTAATTTCCGACTGACCCCCCCCCCCAAAAAAAAACAACAACAATGTACAACCGAGCGCCCGTTTCTATATATTTGACTGTGGTTTTAATAGTTTAATGTGACACTTTGTGAACCCACGCAGACAACCTTCCGTGCCACTTTGTGTCTGCCTTTGGCGCCGGCTTCGTCACCACGGTGATCGCGTCCCCGGTGGACGTGGTGAAGACCCGGTACATGAACTCCCCGCCGGGTCAGTACAAGAGTGCCATCAACTGCGCCTGGACCATGATGACCAAGGAAGGACCGACCGCCTTCTACAAAGGGTAAATCATTCTCTCTTTTATACCACATCTGTAATCCGGTTTAAAAAAAAAAAAAAACAAGTAAATATTTAAGTTTAGGATTAGTGATTGTTGTCCGGGTATATACTGTAGTTTGAAAAGGTTAATTTCAGGGTTATATGTGGTAAAGTTTGTGTATTACGTAAGATTTAGGTGTGAGGTTAGAGGTGGTTATGTTTCCGTTTTAGGCGTGCGGTGGTTATGTTTAGATAAGCGGTGTGGTTGAGACGAGGGTTCGATTTAACCATTTCCTTTCCTTAATAGTCCTTTCCTTAATAGTGAACAGAAAAGAAAAAACCCGACAAAACATTAAATCATGTTGATTCTCCTGCGCAGATTTGTGCCTTCGTTTCTGCGGCTGGGATCGTGGAACGTGGTGATGTTCGTGTCATTCGAGCAGATCAAGAGAGCCATGATGGCCACCAAGCAGAGGATGGAAACGCACAATTAAAACATGAACTAAAAACTCAGGGAATAATGTACCGTTTACATCAGAAAGTGAACTTACATTATATATATTCAGGGAGTTGTGTTTTACCATACTGTATTTATTATGTTGTTCTGGACAGTGTGTGAGTAAATACACAACGGTTTTACTACCTGTGATTGATCTAATTTAGGGCAGCTTTCGCACCACCATGATTAAAAGTTTACCCGCCCCACCCCAAAAAAAAAATGGCACCAAGATGTGAAGCCGTATTTATGTACATTTTAAATATATTTGATATAATACATTGAAAGTGTGCTTTCCTTCAGTCTGTTGTGTGTGTCTGTGTCTGTGTGCGCCCTGCTTGCCATTTTTATTATTTCACAATATGGACACATACGTCATATAAAGGCATCAAAATGTGTGTTTATTAGCTCTCTGCAAGCCAAGTCAGTCAGTCGTTACAAATGGTACACCTCCGGACACGATCACATTCAATACAGTGACAGTCTGGAGTTACAGGAATACATTACAGCGCCCGCTATTTTACCAACTGATGTTGTTCTGATGAATTTGCCGTTCCAAGCCACTTCAAGACCTACCCTATAGTGACATCACACAAAGGCGTGTCCACATTGGCTTGTGTATGATGGCAGTGAACTCACTGTACCAATGGGTCACTAAATGTAAGGTGAAATGTTTTTCAAATCGCTTGTAATGGCTATTCAACATCATACCTGGGGCCCCTTGACAGGTAGCAAAACAACCACCCTGTTGTGTTATATTCATCTCTAGTCTAGAGAGTATATCGATAACAATTGAAACGCATTAAAACATGCACACGGTTTAAGAAGATCGGCACCACACGGTGAGGGCATCCTAGGTATAAATTATGTTGCCTTGCCCTTCACACACACCATCCGGGAACACGGGACATAAATATCAAATTCCTGAGCGGGACAGTCCTGACAACCGGTGGGGGATAATTAATATAAATACACACACAAGAGAGAGAGAGAGCACTTGAAATGCAGGTTAAATAAAACATTATTTGTTTAGCTAGCTAGCCACTTTACACTTTATAACTATCGTCAATGTCGACATCATTTGGTTCACGAACCACTGGAAAAGTGCACAAAATATTACAGATGGAATACAAAAGCAGCTGAAGCCCTAAGAGACCTAATCAATAAAGAATAACTGACCCTTTAGTCCGACGAATCAAGTATTGGAATGATCGTTTATGAGGTAAGGGGTTCAACTGTGCTCAAGCCAAATAACCAACTACCTGAACATCTTTTTAAAGTAGTAGTATAGTAATAGTTTTAACTATATTTACAACCAACCAACGAGTCATTATTTATCATTTAAAATCAAACCTTGTTTGTTTTTTTTCAGATTCAACAATTAAGGGGTTCAATTGTTGATTCAACAATTCAGATTCAACAATTGAGGCAGGACAATTCAGGCTTCACCTTCAGCTAATTACCATCTAAAAACTAAATCACAGAGGGTATTTGTAATCCATCATCCATAACTTAAATCAAAAACACACTTTATATTATCCATTATTATTAGGTGGTCTTCTTACTATATGGTCCATTACAACCAGAAGAAGAGGTCCCTTTCAAACTCCAGGTAAACTTGTAGGGTTTTTTGGTGGGTTCAGGCAGCATAACGCGTACTACAGCACCTTCATGGTCGTGTGGAACCGCGTGGCGCTACAGCGTCCCTCCCGGTCAGCGCTAGCGGGAAGGCTAGTGTTCGGAGGACACGGTCAGAGTGAGGGCCACGCCGGGCTGCCGGAGCAAGACCTTCACCTGGCTGTGGAACTTCTCCCTGTAGTGGTTGAACTCCATGATGCTCTGAGGTTTGGACGCCACCCAGAACTTGTCAAACTCATAGGCCAGGTAACCTATGGGGAGGAAACATAGTGGTGGTGGTGGTGGTGGTTAACGGTGAATCCTGTTTAAATCCTACCAATTTTCCAAATAATTGTACCAATTGTAGTAGAATTGTCCAACTAATTGGAACAAAACCATTTATTTTTATACATTATATATTCAAATGTATTCAAGGATAACCCCTTGAGATAGGCAATCTCGTTTTCAAGGGCTATATATTTTTTAGATACATCTACAGGTATATAGATATGCATTTAATATTGACTATACAATCTACTGCACTTTGCACAACACAAACGCATACAAAACCTTTGAGGGTTTCGGGGGCAGAACAGGGGTGTGAGAAGACGAAGATGTAACACAAAACCCAGCAGGGACTTCTTCTACTCACAGTACAGATGGTGGAAGTGGTGCAGCTCAGGGTTCCCGGTCACCGTGTTGTAGAAGTGGGGCTTCAGATCTCCGCTCTTTAGGAGACTGTAGGCCATCTCCGTCAGGTTAATGCCCACGATGGCATAGGAGTACCTTCGAACACACAAACAAAGAGTATTGCGTTAACACCGCCGCGGTAAAGCCAGAATTATACTTTTGCATCGAATAGGTTGGAACGACGCCGGTCTCTATGCCGGTATTTCTGAGGCGTATAATTTGTATACACGGTATAATAAGATATGATAATATGATAATGTGTGCACTCCCGCTTTGGATGAACAAAGTGTTCTTAAAACGTACGCGGAAAAACAAAACAACGATATGATCAAAACGTTTGTTACGGTTTGTTGAGACTTGGGACTCCTTTAAACGAACATCCATTGAAGGTATTTTGCACATCTTGGAAAACATTTAAATGACATTCTTACCCCAGCGTGGGATGATTGGCATGAGAGAGCACCTGGCGGGCTTCCTCGGTGTAGTGCTCACTGAAGAACCTGAACAACCAAGAAAGCACAAGACGCCATCATCTCACTTTCCGTCAGACCTTAATCCATCCATGTATAATTTAGCAGGGCTGTGCTCAGCATTGTTCCCATTTTCCGTGCAATCCGTTCATGATCGGATTGCGGCGGGGAACCACTTGATCTCAGTTTGCCTCGTTCAAAAGTGAAAGACCACAAACTGTTATTGCTACTTTCCCATCCCGTCGTTTGTTTTCATCTTTCCAATTGAGTAGAAGAATTATGTATTTAATGATTTTTCTTAACTCCGATTTAGTGTTATTGAATTATTCAATTCAGTAAAACCAATTCTGATTGTGTTGCATCGATTATTCTCAACCTCACCTCTAAGTCACTGTGGATAACAGCGTCGGCTAAATGACTCATCGATTTCGGCAATTTCATTTCTCAAGCCACCAGAGAACAATTAAAAAAGGTTCATTTTTGGCAGCGTTCCTCGCCAAGTAAGCACTTGATCAGATTCTGTTCGTACGGCCAAGAAAACATTTCTTGCTGAAGCAGAAAGCAGCAGCTGACCTCTCCACCAGGTCAGTTGATGTACTCACACAAGGTTGGTGAGGCCCAGCATTCCCATTCCTCTGAAGTCAGTCTTGGGGTCGTCGCCTTGGAAACCAATGTCACCCCACTGCTTGGTTACCCGGGACTCCAGTGTCACTGTTGGCATCAACAGCTTCCATAGCTGGGGGGCAAAGAAAAGTTATTTTTTTAGTTTAACCTTTATTTACCGTTATTCTGTGGGTATTTTTTAGCAATGTAATTATTTTACTCTATGGACAATGGATGAGCTACCGATGGCTATGGCTAAATATTCTGGTCAAACCAAAATATTAAAAACATACATTATAAAATGTTGTTATAGACTATGAATGAACCTATCTGGCTTCAAGAACCCAACTGTGGCAGTTCACCCCGGCCACACGCCACCTTAGCGGCTTTTGCTGGGACCCTCCGACACAGGAGGACACAGATGTTGGTTTGAAGGTTAATTTATTGGTGATGGCAAGATGGTATCCCCCGAGCAGACGGTACATGCTGCCATGACAGAGGCTCTCCCTTGAGTGTGTGTGGTGATAGCTGGTTTATCCTGGGGGCCATGATTGCTCTCACGCACCACAGGTGTGCAGCCCCACCCAGACCCAGAGTCCAACCAGTCTGACTCAGGCCAGGTGAGGCTGTAAACCAGCTATCCACCACACACTCCACACCAACCTATACCTTGATGATCCTCACCTTGTTAATAAATTCATCTTTGGCCCAGCTTTCAATTTTGCAAGAGCATCCATTTGAATGCTTTCAACCCCACCTTGGCATACCATTACAAATGAGCATGTTTTTTTCTATAACCCTTTCTTCTCTTATTCTCATGATGCATCCACAGTGCTTCGAGAGGAATAACAACGCGTATCCCTGCACAGCAATAACAGCTCAGAGGCTTTGATACTTTCACTGAGCCTTTATTGGTGGCCTGCGTTGGCTGTGAGATGCCGTATCACGTACCCTCAACAGCATGTCCTCGTGCTCCACATTATCCGAGCTGAACGTCCCCTTCCTCAGATCCTCCACGCACGTGTACAAGCTGGCGTAGCCGGTGATCTGCAGCAGACAGGTGTGCAGGCTCTTCCTGAACCTGGAGGAGTAGACGATGGATGAAGCATGGAAGCAGGATCGTCACGCTTACTTTCTTTGACTTTGACTTTTCCGTAAATTCCTATCAAATTTCAATGTCTGTTTTCAGTGGTGTAGTGAATAAAGAAGCTTGACTTTACTTTGTAAACTTGTTCTGGAAGTTTTACTTTGGCTAGAAGTTGGAATCGCACAAACAATAGTAACCGCCACACGGTGTCTCTGACCTATTTTCACCTTACAACTCCTGTCATTTAGAATTTACATAAAACGATACAATTCTAACCATGGTTTTGTATTTCCATTACTTTTCCAAAAGCTTATGGTAATGCCATTATTTCCCAAAACATTTCCTGGCCTGGGAAACATATTTTCAAATTCCATGTTTTCATGACCGGGAAATATTGCAATATCATTGCTGCAGACAGTGGCCAATAGAAAGTGCACAGGGGAAATGAGGCTCCCCGTGTCTCTGAAATGATGACAAGCTAAACAGCGAAGGGGACAAGCAGCAGTCTAATGCAGTCTAATAGTTAGACCAATTTTTAAATATTAATTCACCTGTGTGGGGTGTGTTTATTTCTAACAAAAAGTATTTTTTTAAATGATCAATTCATGAATGATCAAATATCAATGTGGCATATTCATGCCACATTGATATGTTTATACCGGCGATAATTTGTTATTTATAATTATCCTACATGAAAATCCATTATCAATAGGACAAAACTTCTTGTGTCAAGTGAACAACAATCAGATTGAAGTAAAAGACGGTCTTTACAAGGGATCTTTCTGAGGTTTGACATTCTTCGCCTGAACAATGTGATCCACACACTGCTCCAGATTATCTCTGCTGGTCTGCAAAGAACCTCTTAAAACCTACCGGGAGAGCACAAAACAAGACTTTAAAGAGGAGTCAAGAAGGTGGAAGAAGTCAAGTCAAAATAAAAGTAGTAACCCTGAAACCCCCCCAAAACATAGCAACCCTGAATGATCTTAAAACTATGGTCAAATCTATTGAGCCCAGGTGGTCTGTGTGCAAATGTTTTATCAGATAATTTTAATGTTACTCTAATGTATGTTCATTTATTGTTGAAACTGTGTTGCTATTCTTGGCCAGGGACAAACCTGGTTAAATAAAGGCTAAATAAAAATACAAATAAATGGATACTGTTATCATCATAAAACTAACTATTTCCCAACACAACTGCCAGGAGGACTGAGGTTTTCTATGAACCAACCAGTCTGATTACAATCAGCTAACTCAGCTGTTAGGATAAGCTAATAATTAATCCATTTATTAGAGTACAATGAAAGACAAGGTGGAGAGATAGGAAGAGTGACCAAATCAATTGTGAAACACACACATGAAATACAGTGAATAGTACTGTAGTACCAATAAACAGCTGTTTTCTACAGATTTCTTTATTTTTTTTCCAATAAGAATAATGTTTGACTTACACTGTGGTCTTGTGTTATATAATAGTAAAAAGATGTATAATAGTAAACATGTTTCTTAAAAGTTAAAATAAATAAAATACAAATAATAAGGTAGGACCACTGCTTAGCTTGCCCAAATCACTCAGCATTTCTTACCTTATTCTTTGAAAACTGAAGAGAATATTCTGGAAATGAACACAAAGCAGGAGAGTTAGCCCCAGCAGCGCTTTCCAAACAATGGAAAGAGCTGTGCTGAGCAGGAGACTTGGAGGACATGGACATGACTAATGGGACTATTCTCATTTGTACACATTGTTAACAGAGCTGATAGTTCTACTTTTTCATATTTTAATAGTAACACTGCTTGTATGTTTTTTTTATTTATATTATGTCATTTTACCAGGAATTTGCTCGAGGATGAGGATACTTATTGCTTCGCCTAATTAGGGCTGCAACGCTTCGTCGATTAGACTATTGACAGAAAATTAATGGCATTACATTTCATAATCAACATTTGCTGCTTGATGCTTCAGAAATTAACATGTTTGGTTCATGGGTCATAACATTAATACTTTAGGTTTCTTGGCTGCTTGTCAGATACATCACTGTTAACTTCTGGCATTGTAATGGCATTTGCCATTACATTTGCTAGACTAGATGATTCATCGGAAAAATGACACGGCAAATCATCGTTAGTTGCAGCCCCACGCCTCATAATTAAATAGTTCGACATGGTTCACCTGCTTTGGAGGTCCTGGTGGCTCCTGGCTGGAAACCAGCACATATTCTCTGTAGCTCACACTTCCCCGTCACCTGTCTGACAGCCCACTTCAACCAGTATCTGAGGAAGGATGCGTAGACATACTGCCAGATGTAGCCCAGCATTCTCTGCAGAGAGACAAGCAAGAGGTCAGAGTCGAAGGCAGCGATGAGCCAACAGGCGAACATAGAAAACCTCTGAGAGCCAACACGTCTTCAACGTGGGATACCATTTGGTGGAATCCATGTGGCATCACCCCTGTTGACGCTGACGATTCAACACAATGTATACAATATACAGATTATTTTAATAAGTTGCATTCCTTAACTAACAATAAATATTTCATTTTCAATAAGTCAAATCAAAATGATAATTTGCCAGCAGGAGGCCTATAGATCATTATAGCAATAAAACGGAAATAATATAGGCCACAAATAATATAAGATGTATGTACCACACATCATTCTGTTAATCCATAGGCCTGCTGGTCTACACCTGGACGCCAACACCATTCCTATTGCTTAACTATTATTAGACTATTAGACTACGATTATAACTATTAGACTACTATTATAACTATTAGACTACTATTATAACTATAAGACTACTATTATAACTATAAGACTACTATTATAACTATTCGACTACTATTATAACTATTAGACTACTATTATAACTATAAGACTACTATTATAACTATTAGACTACTATTAATTATGAGACTACTATTAGACTACTATTAACTATTAGACTACTATTAACTATTAGACTACTATTAACTATTAGACTACTATTAACTATTAGACTACTATTATAACTACTAGACCACTATTAGACTACCATTAGAACTATTAGACTACTATTAGAAGGTGATCTTGGTTTGTGTGGTCGTTGCTCTGCTACATAATAGGACCAAAACAACAGTTGAACAGCCTTGAATCCTCCTTGAAGGTAGGGTGACCAGACTCCCCGTTTCTGGTGGCCTGGCCTGCCTACGTTTAGAAACTACATACATACGAATCTAGAAATATAGGAGATGTACGTGTATATATGTATAGATGTTTAAATGGAAAAGGTCATGAATGTTAATTTTGAGACCGTTGGTAATTAGTCTCTCTAGTGTCTATCTGATAGGCTGTGACGCCACGGGGTCTGTCTATTAGCAGGCATGACCGATCATTAACAATAGGATATCAATACAATAGAGACCCGATCATTAACAATAGGCTATCAATACAATGGAGACCCGATCATTAACAATAGGCTATAAATAAAATATAGCTCGATTCCCTATTCCTACTTAGATCGTTTTTGGCTGGTTTACCAAAGCTAAAACCTATCATAGTAAACCGCTGGTCATGTAAGTTAGCCTACTGTTACTACAGTACCCCGTTTACCATGGCAACAACAGGCAACATGTCAACATGTCGCCCTTTCCTTCATCTCAGAAACAACACCAGACATTGTGTTGACATACGGACCGACAAACGACCAACAAACGTCCCCGTAGTTGGTGCCCTAACCCTGCTCACCTGGCTGAACAGGTGAGAGGCTAACAGGAGATGCTAACTACAGACGGCTCCAGGCACACCGATGACCCGGGCCGCGGGGCACATTTAACGTTAAAACCCCTAAAACACAAACCCGACGGCGGTGCGCCTCCTGCTCCGGTCCTACCGTGTGTCGTGTGTCGCACCAGCACGTATGCCAGCACGTCTAAATCCGTATGAAGTCCGTTTGAGTCCGTATGTGAGCGCTAGCCACCGCAGTGGTCCCTCTTCCTACACAACAGGTTGCTGCGCCGTTAGCCTAGCGAGCTAGCTAGTTAGCTAGCTAGCAACCAACGTCAAAGTTAGCCGCCTGGGCTTCGGTCGCACGCGCCGACTCACTGTGTGGCGTGTGAGCGGATCTCAGCGAGTGGTGCTCGTTACAAGGACTTTACTCATTACATTTAAATATAATAATAAAAAATGAGAAGAGAGTGTTGCTAGCTTACTCACGCAGTCCTTGATGCTGAGTAGTAGTTAGTAGTAGTAGTAGTAGTAGTAGTACTATTCAGTACAGGTACAGTAACGTTACATACACTAAAGTATTACTATATCCCGCTAAACTCGTAACGTTACGCCTTCTCGTTCCGCGTTTATTTGAGCCGAATTAGTATTGTTGTCATTTTTATTTAGGGTTAGGGTTAGGTGATTTTTTTTGTCCAGCTCGGTACAAAGTATAGTATTGATGTTATTATATATTTTCAGTATTTATTTCACGGTACAACCACAAGATGGCGCCATTATTGAGCTGCAATAAAGGCGCTAAGGCGTGTGTGCTGCTGGACATGGGTTCCTTATACAGCAATTTAAAGTCTGCTAAATGACTAAATGTAAATAATCCCAGGGACTTCATTATAAAACGCATGTATCGCATGCCTCCATTTAAAAACATATATATATTATTAGTATTTTCTAATAACTAGATTGTGATTGCTGTGTCAAACTCCCAGGTGGTGCACCATGCAAGTACAAGACTTTATTTCAAAAGGCCAAGCTATAAATAAAACACCAGATACAAATATACCAAAATAGCTAAATATACAAAAGAATATGCAAAGTAGGTTAAAAAATATTGTTCGAGGCTCTGATCGCCTGTGGGAAGAAACCCTTCCTCAGCCTCTCAGTGTGTGTTGTGTGGCAGCAACGCAGGCGCTTGTCCGCTGGCAGCCACACAACAAACTGTCCATTACTAGGGTGCTGGTGGTGGTGGTGGGGGGGGGCTTTACTATCCTCCTAGCTCTGCTTATGCACCTCCTGTTTTATAGGCTCTGCAGGGAGGGGAGCACAGTGCCCGTAGTGCGCTTTAGCCGATCGCACAATCCTCTGCAGGGCCGTCCTGTCGTGAGGGGAGCTGTTCCCTTACCGGGGCGGTTAAGCTCCCCCGCCACGATGCTCTGCACTGCAGCGGCGCGCGGACGGACAGCAGGACCCTCTGTGAAACCTTGAATTTCCTCAGCTGTCCGAGGTGATACAGGCGCCGGCTTGCCTTTTCTGTCACAGTGTCAATATGACACAGTGTCTTCCATTTTAAGTCCCCGGTAATATGCACACCGAGGTGCTTAGAGCTGCTCCACCGGAGCCCCGCTGATGAAGACCTCTGACGCTTCCTGGCACGGCTCGCCATCAGCGGCCGGGCATTGCGGGCGTTCAAGGAGAGGTTGTTGGCCTGGCAGCACTTCTCCCCCGAACGCTTCTCCCTGAACTCCCCGATGTTTGAAAGAGTGCAAATCAAAATGATTTCATTTGAAAGGTTCAGTATGAACAACGAAAGTGAACATTTTGTTTGAATGCCATTTTGGGAAGCATAAAATAAGAATTAAGAGAAGCCGGTCGTTTGCTAATTGTTAATCCCTCGGCTCTGCATTGCCTCATGATAAATGAGACGCGTCTTAATCCAATTCACTCAAGATAATCTGAGAAACTGGAGTTTAGTTTGGTTTATTGTCATTTATTTGTCAGGGAATCTCAATTTAAATGAACAACTGTTCGGTCGGTGTCAACAACCATATCTGCAAGATTATGTGAAAAGCAACAAAACCCTTAATAAGCAAACGATGTGAAGCAAGCCTAATCTAAAACCAAACAGGAGAACGTACGTATTTATTATAGGTGGCTTTAATGACTTTGAGCCTTTGCCCTGACCTTTGCCCCCCGTCCATGGGGGCGTTCAATAATAATAATAAGTGGACCCCCAGCAGAGCCACACAGGGCCGCCACACAGCGCATACCTATTCGTTTTGCTCACTCTTCTCTTCGCTAATACCTGCTGCGCTTGAATACTAATTCTAGTAGTTTCAACTTACATCATCTTTGAAGGCCTGCAAACGCAAACGCTTATTTGTACAGCCGATTAATCTCTAAACAATCATTTTTTGGATTAATCGATGAATCAATTAGTCTAGAAAATGTCATAAATAGTAGCAGATGCTATCACGAGTCCAAAGTAATGTCTTGAATGTGTTTTGCTGCAAGCAGCCAAGAAAAACTAACTATTCATTTGCCAACGATCCATCAGCCAAACATGAATTTCTCAAGCATCAAGCAGCACATGTTTGGTATTTGTACTTGATAAGTGACCTAAACCATGAATCGATTATACAAATTTGATTCCATTAGTTTTCTGTCGATCGGCTAATCGATTACCTGACTAGTCGTTGCAGCCCTACTTATGCTGGGCTCACACCAAAAGATGTCCACAGTCCCAGACTAAAAACTGAAAGTCTTCAGTAAATCCAGGAGTTTTACTGGAGTCACAGCGCGCTCCCGTCGTCTCCATCGTTAAGTTTAAGGTCGTAATCTGCGCTGTTTCAGATCCGTCTCTTCCTAGTCTTGGACTCGCGATAATATCAAACGTGTTTGATATTATCGCAAGTCGCAGTGACGTAAACACAAACAACAACCAATAGATGAGCTCTGACAAAAACAGCGGAAACAGGAAACCTGACAGTTTCTACTAAAGGGCATGATGGGAAGAAATTGCATGGTGGGAAAAAAGGAATAAAATAATCTAGTTGTAGTGACCCTGCAAGACTCACAGTCTTTGTAAAACCTCAGTCTGAGACTCGGCTGTGACTAAAATCTCTCAACACGAGTCTTTAGATGTGAGCGGGGGTGAGCTGATAGTTTTCCAAGAGTCTTCTCCAAATCTTTTCAAAGTCTTCTGATGTATGGGTAGCATAAGTCGTTGTTGTTTGTTACACTTGCAGAAGTCCAAAGTTTCCATTCCCAGAGAGGTTCTCTATCGTGGTTCTGTCCCCCCTACAGGTCGGCCGGGTCAGACCCGCTGCCAGCCCGACGAGTTCCTGTGCGCCAACCGGAAGTGTTTGCCGCGGGCCTGGCGCTGCAACGCCCAGGACGAGTGTGGCGACGGAAGCGACGAGGCGGGATGCTCTCCGCCGGCCACCGCCGACCCGCCGGGCCTCTGCCCCCGCCGCACCCTGCCGTGCACCCACGGCCAGTCGACGCGCTGTCTCCCCGGGGCGCTGCGCTGCGACGGGGCGCGCGACTGCCCCGACGGCTCGGACGAGCGCGGCTGCCCCGACACGGCCTGCGGGAAGCGCCTGCGCAACTTCTACGGCTCCTTCGCCTCGCCCGACTTCTTTTTCCGGGCCAATCACAGCCTGGCGGGGGCCGCGCTGCGCTGCGCGTGGTTCCTGGACACGCAGGACCCCAAGCCCATCGTCCTGCAGCTGGAGCTGCAGCTGGGCCCGGCGGACTCGCTCAGCGTGTACGACGGGCTGCTGCAGCAGGCGGAGCAGCTGCTGCAGGTGCTGTCCCACCACAACAACCGCCGACCCGCCCTGCTGGAGTCCAGTCGGGGACAGATGAGCCTGCTGTACCGGGCCCAGGCCCACAGCCCGGGGCGGGGCTTCAACGCCACCTACCAGGTACCCGGACACCTGGAGACACCCGATGGCGTTACAGGCCAGTACCAAGTGTATACAAGGTCCCTGGATAGACCCACAGGCTTTACAGACTAGTACCATGTGGATACAAGGTCCCTGGATAGACCCACAGGCTTTACAGACTAGTACCAAGTGTATACAAGGTCCCTGGATAGACCCACAGGCTTTACAGACTAGTACCATGTATATACAAGGTCCCTGGATAGACCCACGGGCTTTACAGACTAGTACCATGTATATACAAGGTCCCTGGATAGACCCACGGGTGTAGGATGTAGGAATCTAAAATGTAGATATCTAGCAAAATCTCTCTTTCTCTTTCTTCTTCTTCTTACTTCCTCTGCCTTGTGGACTTCCTTGATGAGGAAGACTTTGATCACAGGTCCATCCTGAGTTAGTGAGTTACCGCAGGTGTCGATGGCTGGAGACACATGGCGAAACATCGTAGTGAACCGTGTGTTGATTCGGAATATGTGTTTAACATCTTCATCGCCATCCGTCCTTCACAGGTCAAAGGCTACTGTTTCCCCGGGGAGCGGCCGTGCGGCGGGGACCAGGGCTGCTACGTGGCGAGCCAGCGCTGCGACGGCTTCTGGAACTGTCCGTCGGGCCGAGACGAGGAGGGCTGCCCCGGCTGCATGGAGCCCAGCCACTACCCCTGTGGCCCCGCCCTCGGCCACGCCCCCGGCCGCGGCCCCTCCGTCCCCTGCTACGCGCCCCACGAACGCTGCAACAACCTGAAGAGCTGCCCGGAGGGCGCCGACGAGAAGAACTGCTACGAGTGCCAGCCGGGGAACTTCCACTGCCAGAGCAACCTGTGCGTCCCGGAGACGTGGCGCTGCGACGGCCAGCAGGACTGTCTGGACGCCAGCGACGAGCTGGGCTGCCACGCCGCCGTGCCCCGCAAGGTGATCACAGCCGCCCTCATCGGCAGCCTGGTGTGCAGCCTGCTGCTCGTCATCGCCCTCGGCTGCGCCTTCAAACTCTACTCCCTACGGAGCTCCAACAGCAGGTGGAGGGACACACACACACAAACACAAACACACACACACACACACACACACACACACACACACACACACACGTGTTGTCACGATACCAAATTATGACTTCGATACGATACCTGCCTAAATATCTCGAGGCCGATACTGAAACGATACCACGGTAAAAATACAAAACATCAGGAAAAGTAATGTAAAATATAGATGACAGAACATGGAACCTAAAATTATTTTATTAATAAAAAATATTTTCACAACTTTAAAAAATCCAATCGTTGTTAACGCTGCTAAGTGTTTTCTACTACCCACCATCTCAAAGGTTGAGAGATTATTTTCCATTAATAGGCAGCTCAGTGCTCATAGTAGAAAACACTTCACCGCACATTAACTACGATTTTATTGAGCGTAAAAATAAACATAAATTACATTAACTGTAAGGCTGGCACTTCATGGTGATAAAGCTCAAACCCAGGAGTATTAGCCTGCAGTATTAGTGCACTAAAGTAGACATAAATGACTCAATACACCTCCTCAGCGGAGGTCAGGTCAAAAATGTACATGCCATGAATGCATAAACAATACTGATGGTTGATTGATAAAATACATTTATAACTGGTGTTGTCGATCTGAATATTTTTGAACGCTGATCTGATTTTAGCAGCTTGCAAGTTATGGTAAAGTTAACGTTACCAGTGTGAACGTTGCGTTCACATATAGAGATGTTTGCCACTTTGGTAAGTTAGCTACAAAGCTAAAGCCAGATGAAACAGTTATCATTGCCCTTAATTGCCTCGTCAAACTCCGATGGTGGAAAAAGTAGTCACAAAATAAACACTAATTTGACTTATATTTGAGAGCATGTAATGTTAATTATGTTATTTGTCACATTCGCCAACCTGTCGTTCTTTGAATCGTCTGTCTGTCTCTCTGTCTGTCTGTCTCTCTGTTCAACTGTCTCCCTATTTTATTGTCTTTCTTTTTGCCTTTGTGTCTATCTTTCACTCTGTCTCTCTCCCTGTCTGGTTAACTGACTGTTTCTGACTGCTGTCTTTCTTTCTCACTGTCTGTCTGTCTGCCTGTCTGCCTGCCTGTCTGTCTGCCTCCCCAGAGCCTTTGAGACCCAGATGACCCGTCTGGAGGCGGAGTTTGTGCAGAGAGAAGCCCCGCCCTCTTACGGACAGCTGATCGCTCAGGGTCTCATACCCCCCGTGGAGGACTTTCCCCTTTATAACCCCGCCCAGGTATCACTTTATTACCTGTCCAGGTATCACTTTATAACCTGCCCAGGTATCACTTTATAACCTGCCCAGGTATCACTTTATATACCTGCCCAGGTATCACTTTATAAACTGTCCAGGTATCACTTTACCTGTCCAGGTATCACTTTAAAACCTGCCCAGGTATCAGTTCATAACCTGCCCAGGTATCACTTCATAACTCTGCCCAGGTATCACATTATAACCTGTCCAGGTATCACTTTATATACCTGCCCAGGTATCACTTTATTACCTGTCCAGGTATCACTTTATATACCTGCCCAGGTATCACTTTATGACCTGTCCAGGTATCACTTTATATACCTGCCCAGGTATCACGTCATAACTCTGCCCAGGTATCACTTTATAAACTGCCCAGGTATCACTTTATATACCTGCCCAGGTATGACTTTATAAACTGCCCAGGTATGACTTTATAAACTGCCCAGGTATCACTTTATAACCTGCCCAGGTATTTCTTCATTAGTTCTCTCTCTCTCTCTCTCTCTGCCCCCCCACCCCCCAAGACGTCAGTGCTACACAACCTGCGCTCTGCGATGTGCAGGCAGATCAGACGCAGCTCGTCCCGTCGCCGCATCACACGTCTGTGGCGCCGTGTGTCCCAGAGGCTCCGCCCCCGTGGCCATGCCTCCCTGCTGACTCCGCCCACCGGCGCCGTGGCATTACACAGCTACCGCACTGTGGAGAACCAGGGACACGCCCCCTCCTCGTCCTGCCCCCCGCTCTCCCCCGATCGTACCGCCGACGCCCAGGAGGAGGCGGCGTTATCCCCGGGCTCCGCGGGGAGCTGGACCGCCGAGGGGACCGGGTCCCGGCCCAGCCCAGACGGGAGCGAGTCCTCAGACCCTGACGCCCCCCCCGTAGCCCCCCTCCCCTCGAGAGCCCCCCGGCGTGCCTCCAGGAAGCTGGGCCTGACAGTCAGTCTGAGGGGCGTGGTCCTGCAGCGCTACTCTCCCCTGGGTCACATGTCGCCCAGCGGCCCCGCCCCCTCCATGCGGGACCCCCGCCCCGACCCCCAGCTGGAGGGGGAGGCGGCGTTTGGGGGAGGACAACGCTAGGCATGGCGCTGTGGAGGTTGGTGGCACTACCTCCATGCTGCTAAACTCCAACTTACCCACACTCTATGCAGGATCGAACTAACCCAGAGGGGATTGTGGGTAATGCTAATCGTGTAGCAGGGATGTGAACGTTTGGTAGGATATCTACACAAGCTGCTTCACCGCCATGATCAAAACAGAAAGTTTCCCTCCTTGCCTTTATTTAATTTTCGCCTATTTCTTGAAAAAGTGATAACATTGAATGATGAGATTTCTAAAGCCACAGACAACCATTAGGAGGGCCTGTTCTAAACAAGTCTAGTTTTATCTAGTAAAGGTTAGTCTACTCTACAGGTAACCAACCATCACCTGGAGGTCCTGGTCTAGTCTAAACATCTAGTTGTATCT
>JAOPJI010000101.1:7200846-7211371 GCA_027122695.1 Merluccius productus
TGTGTGTGTGTGTGTGTGTGTGTGTGTGTGTGTGTGTGTGTGTGTGTGTGTGTGTGTGTGTGTGTGTGTGTATAAATGTATATGTGTCTGCAACTAACATTCCCAGAAAAAGATAATTGGGTTTTGTGTAGTTGTACGCACTGGGACTATGGTGTGTGTGAGTGTGTGTGTAATTAAGACTGTGTGTGTGTGTGTGTGTGTGTGTGTGTGTGTGTGTGTGTGTGTGTGTGTGTGTTTCCTCTAGACTGGCCTGTGCCATGTGGAAAACCTGCCATCCCCCCTGTTGTGAACGCCCGAATTGTTAACGGAGAACCAGCCAAGCCCAACTCCTGGCCCTGGCAGGTGTCCATGCAGGTAACACTGAGACTACACTCTCTCTCTCTCTCTCTCTCTCTCTGTCTCCCTCGCTCTCTCTCTCTCTCTCTCTCTCTTTCTCTCTCTCTACCTCTCTCTCTATCCCCCCCACCCACATCTCTCTCTCTCTCTCTGACTCTTGCTGCCTCTCTCTCTCTCCCGATCCATCCCTCTCTCTCTCTTTCTCTCCATCTCTTACCCTCTCTCGCCTTTTCCACCCTTTCTGCCGCTCTCTCACTATCATATTGTCTCTAAAGTAAAGACTGTGTACATGGATCTGTGTGTGTGTGTGTGTGTGTGTGTGTGTGTGTGTGTGCATTTTCAGGTGTGGCCGGAGAATTATCCCGATCCCACTTACTTTCACACCTGCGGTGGCACACTTATCCATAAGAACTGGGTGCTCACTGCAGCACATTGCTTCATAAAGTAAGGCTTTCGACCAGAAGATTCAAGCACTGCTAGCTATATCGACACTCACGGCACTGTGAACATTTCAAAGACACCCAGATCCCAGCAGACGCTTCACAGCTCTGCCGGGGAAGTGGGAATATGTTTCCTCTGCTTTGCTAACGAGTGTGGAGAAATGATAATGTGTGTATTGTTTGTGGTGTACGGTCTATCGAGCCATCATCACTCATGAAGGCATTCCGCCTCCCCTGGAGAGCCAGCTGTTAGGGTTATGTTGGCGCCTTTTGGTTTTAATTAAGACTTGCGACCTCTATAGCTATTTATATTCATGTTTCAACAACTATCATCAGGCTTGCCAGAAAAGACACCGCGCTTGAGATTGGAATTGCCAGTATTGAAACAATGCACATTTTACAATTTCAGGAGCATGTCCCATAGATAATAACAAATATATCCACACACACACACACACCTTTGATTTTGTGATTAGTCTATAAGATTTTTGGGGGTGGCTCAACCCACTAGTCCACTCAACGGGTCTGCCTATGTGGTCAGTGTTGGGCCCTGTCTGTCTTCACTGGCCTGTGTATCAAGGCACAACAACAACAAAAGCACATGTTTTATCGCAAATACTGTTTCCGATAAACTGTAAATACTGTTTCCGATGAACTGTAAATTCTGTTTACGATAAACTGTAAATAGTATTTTACGATAAACAAACTACTGCTATGCGGACATAAACACACAAAAACAAAAAAGCCATGTCTTTGTCGCCAATACCGTTCACAATAAAGCGTAAAACAATACTGTAGGACTGTGTAAGCACAGTCTTCCCCGCCGTCCGGTACATGAACACACAACAACAAAAAGCAACGCCTTTATTGCTAATGTACCTTTTCACGATAACCCATAAAAAAAACGTTTTGTTTTTACCCCCTTTTTTTTCTGTAGCTATGCGGACGAGCTGCAGCGCTGGCGCATGTGTCTGGGCAAACACAACCTGACCCACGCCGAGCCCAGCCAGCGGTGCTTCGGCGTGGCGGGAATCTTCCGCCACGAGGCCTTCGATATGTCCAGGGGGGTGGAGTTCGACATCGCCCTGGTCCGGCTGGGCGGGGATGCGGTGAAGAGCCGGGAGGTGTCCTACGCCTGCCTGCCCGGCCCGGAGGAGGTCCTGGCGGGGGGGAAGAAGTGCTACGCCACGGGCTGGGGAGATGAAACCGGTGCGGGCCCACGTGTGGATGATTCATGTAGAAATGTGTCGTCTGCTCTTAAAGCTCTCGCACACACAGCACCAATCGTGTACTCGTCCGGGGTCACTTATACGACATACAATACTCAATATCTCAATATACTACAATACCAGTACTAGTACATATACTGTACACATTCACTGCACACATACAGCACTCATGCAGTACATATACAGTTGACTGGACGTACACCATACACATAGCATCCTTTTCTTCTGGAGTGGGAGCCTTATGGTCTCTAGCCCTATGCGCCCTCTGCTGGCTCAACCCTGCAACTACATGGCTCCACAGTTTCAGGTCCCTCGTCTATGTGAATGACCCACCATCCCCCATGTTTAAAAAACTGATAATGGTATACAATTCTGTTTTAAAACAGGAATTCACACACGGATACAATTATGTCTAACAGATAAGAACAGGCTCTGTACAATAATAAATAAAATCAATTTAAATAAGCCAATCACCGAAAGCAAGGAAGAAAAAAACAACAACAACCGAACTGTATGTGTGTTTCCATGGGAACAAGGCGACTCCATGAACCCCAAAGTAGCAGAGGCGCTCAACCAGGTGGCTCTGCCCGTGGTGCCCTACGCCACCTGCAAGAGGGCCGACTACTGGTGGTTCCAGGTGAAGCCCTCCATGATCTGCTGTGGATACACCCTGCCTGACGAACTCCAGTCCGTCTGCCAGGTGAGACAGACACACAAACATTTCCAACACTTCCGGTATCACCGCCTCCCAAACGCTGCCACCTGTTTTCTTCTCCCCAACATGTGTTCAGCGCAGGGTTGTTGTTTTTTTGGATAGGCTGTGGATGTCAGTCGATTTGACTGACTGATTCGTTTGTTGGTTTGGTGTTCATGTCAGGGGGATTCGGGCGGTCCTCTGGTGTGCCAGGACACCCCCACCAGCCCCTGGGAGGTGCACGGCATCACCAGCTTCGGCCCCATCGGGTGCATCATGAACAAGAAGCCCTCTGTGTTCACCCGCTCCTCTGCCTACATCCCCTGGATCCACAACGTCATCCGCAGGAACATATACCAGATCCACAGTACGGCCTCACCCTCCTCTCATGCTGTATCATTCCCTTTCACAAAATGTTACGTCAGCGGCTCCAAACCGTGACCATTTTTGTGGTCTGAACATTTTGGCGACCCAAATATCTTACACAGGGCCGCTTCTGACCTTTTGGGGGCCCTAAGCCACGTCCCACTTGGGGGGCCCTCCCTCTACCGCCCACATCCGGGTTATGGATTCCCTTTCTCAATTTTCATATATATATATATATATATATATATATATATATATATAACCAAACATTTGAATTTCTGAAGCATCAAGCAGCAAATTTGTATTTGATAAATGACCTAAACAATTAATCGATGATAAAAAATTGGATTCGATTAATTTTCTGTCGAACGATTAATCACCTAATCGTCGCAGCCCTTCTAAAATCCTCTACAAAGCCCAGATGAATGGCTCTCACCCCTCTCTCTGTCTGCTGTCATTGTGTAGCCTCTGGTTGTGGCGGGCCCAAGTTGCTGACGGACCCTGCTGGGGGGAACCTGTCCACCATGGGCTTCCCCGACAGCTACAGCAACAACGCCAGCTGCCAGTGGATCATCAGGGCCCCCCCTGGCCAACTGGTCTACCTGCACTTCCACCAGCTGTCCCTGGAGGGGAGCACGCTCTGCCTCAACGACAAGCTCTCCCTCAGAGACCATCTGGGCAGCCTAGGTACAGTAGCTAGCACAACCTAGGTACCGTACCATAGCCTAGGTACACTAGCATAGCCTAGGTACAGTAGCATAGCCTAGGTACAGTAACGAGCACAGCCCAGGTACAGTAGAACAGCCCAGGCACAGTAGCATAGCCTAGGTACAGTAGCTAGCACAGCCCAGGTACATTAGCATAGCCTGGGTACAGTAGCATAGCCTAGGTACACTAGCTAGCACAGCCCCGGTACATTAGGATAGCCTGGGTACAGTAGCATAGCCTAGGTACACTAGCTAGCACAGCCTGGGTACAGTAGCATAGCCTAGGTACAGTAGCTAGCACAGCGTAGGTACAGTAGCATAGCCTGGGTACAGTAGCATACATAGACTAGGTACAGTAGCACTAGCTAGTACAGCCTATGTACAGTAGCATACATAGCCCAGATACAGTAGCTAGCTCAGCCTAGGTACAGTAGCATAGTCTGGGTACAGTAGCTAGCACAGCCTGGGTACAGTAGCACACACAGTGTGTGTGTGTGTGTGTGTGTGCGTGGGTGCATGCGTGGCCACCCCTACTACATCTGACATAAACCTCCCCTGCTAAATGAGTGTGGACACACCACTGGCGCCACCTCCTGCTCTGGTCTGCCATCACAACACCGGCCTCCTGCTCACCCGCTCCCCTCCACACAGGAACCTTCTGCAGCCACACAGCTCCTCTGGATCTGGTGAGCCATGGGAAGGAGGTCATCGTCCGCTTTACCTCCAACGCCCGCGTGGTGGACACCGGCTTCCTGGCCTCCTGGAGATTTGTGGACCCCTCCCAGGGTGAGACCATAGAAGAAGAAATGTGACCAATCAAGTCGTTGCATTTGTCTTTCAGCAAGTCGATGAGTTAGTTGTGACGTAGATGCTAAAGTATTTATTTATTCAAATGATTTGCCACGACGCCATCATAAATAAACATACAACACAATAAATAATTCCAAAATAATGAGTAATAGTAATAAAAGTTATTTTTCATCAACATGCATGGCTGCCAAATAACCCTTTTATTTTTTTTGGTGCTTTTTTCCCTCTTATTTTTGTATTCCTCTAACTTAGTATTTCTCAAATTGGAGTACATGTACCCTTAGGGGTACTTTGAAGGATTGAAAAAAAAGTTTGTTGTTTTAATATTGGTTATAAACAATCATAAAATAATTCTACCTTAAGAAAAGGAATGAATACCCCCTTAATACGGTTTAGTAAATCTGAACAGTAACATCGTAACAAGTTCGATACGTTTTTCCAATAAGGGCATATCACTTTAATTTTAAAGGGGTACTTGGCTGGAAAAAAAAATCTTAGAGGGTACATAGTAAAATAGTTTGAGAACCACTGCTCTAACTCTATTAACCCCGACACACACACACGCACACACACACTAACACACACACACACACACACACACACACACTAACACACATAACAAAAACAAAAACACCAACACAGTTCTCTCCCACACTGACCTGTCTTCAATCCTCCCTCGCAGCTCCGTGTGGAGGGAGCTTCAGCAGCAACCAGGGGGAGATCAGCTCCCCCGGCTGGCCCGGGGACTACCCCAGCCAGGCCGTCTGCACCTGGCGCATCACCGTCCCGTCCCCGACAGCCACCATACACCTCGCCTTCACACACTTTGAGGTCCAGGCGGTCGACGCACTCGGCAACTGTGTGGACTACGTGGAAATCTTCGGTTCTTCCATGGCCTCGATGGGTTTGTAGTAGACGGGTTGGGGGACAGGAGGGGCTAGGCTGGCTGTCCGACTCCCAAACGAAAGATATTGAGTTCGATCCCCAGTGTACACAATCAAACTTGTGTAGGCCATCCTTGAGCAAGATGCCCTGACCCCCTACCTACCTGCTCCTTACTGACATGATGTATCTGATGTACTGTACTGATGTATCTGAATTGACTGTACTTTGCTTTGGTTTACGCCTCTGCCAAATGACCGCATTGTAAATAGTAAACCATTGATGTTCTTGCAGAGTTTAGTTGGATTATAAGCTCATTTTATCCATAGATATATTTTTCATCGTTGCCATTGGCACTAAGGAATCTTTTTCAAATTATTTTGTGTTATTGTGAAGGTCGGTTCTGTGGGTTTGCCCTGCCGCCGAAGGTCATCATCACCGGCAACACAGCAATTATCCGGTTCCTTAGCAACGGAGACAATCAGCAGAGCGGCTTCCGTGGTTACTGGACCACCGACACCAGCGTGGTCCCCACTTTGCCTCCTCCGCCCGTCAACCCGTGGGACAACATCACCATCAGTGAGTATCATTCCCTCAGTCTGGATGCTAACCTAGCTATAGCCCCTAGCCTAGAGCACCTAGCCTATAGCATGTAGCCTATAGCACCTCGCCTATAAGATGTAACCACAGCATGTAGCATATAAGCGCCTCCGAGTGGCTAAATAAAAAACAGCAGGGCTAGCCTGCAGCGCTAACCTGCAGTGCGCCAGTGATGTAGCTGTTGTTGTTGTTACTTCTAGCCTGGCCGGAGGAGTGTGGCAGCCCTGCGGTGACCCCCAGCAACGCCACCCTCAGGGTGGTCAACGGGGTGGAGGCAGTGCCCCACTCCTGGCCCTGGCAGGTCTCCATGCAGGTAACCCTTCCACTCCCTCTCCTTTGCGCTCTCTCTCTCTCTCTCTCTCTCTCTCTCTCTCTCTCATTTGCTCTTGACCACTCTCTCTCTCAGGTGCAGTCAGTTGATCTGATGGGCCTGAGTGATGGGTTGCCACTTTGTTGTAGTGCTATATGTGATATGTGATAGCTATCTCCCTTCCTCCCTCTCCCCGTTATTCTTTTCTCAGTCCTGCTCTATCTCTCTCACTCTCTCTCTCCCTCTTCCCTCTTCTCTCTGTGTATGTAGATTTAATTATTTCTGTTTGCATGGCCATTCATTGATTCATCCATCTCAAGCCTGTGTGAGCATTGTGACTAATGAGCATAGAGAATTAACGAGAGACAGGGGAGAGAAAGAGAGAGAAAGAGAGAGAAGAGCGAGAGAGAGAGACCTTTGTTGTGCTCTCCGCCTGCCAGGCCTCTGTAGATCCCATTCCCTACATGCATGGCTGCGGAGGCTCCCTGGTCCACGAGGAGTGGATCCTCACCGCGGCTCACTGCTTCATGAGGCAAGTAGCGGCAGTATTTGCACACGTGCGCATGCGTCAGGGCTGTGGCGCTCGAGCCGAGACCAATTTTTACTACTTTTAGCATTTTAATCTCTTCGATGAAAGTGCCCGGCAGCGAATGCTTGAATATTCAGAAATGTTGATATGGCATCTAGCTAAGTAGCATTACGTTGGGTTATTCAAAAATTGCATATTGAAGCCCGGCAATCTTCCTCAGAAAGAGATTTTATTCTCAAGGGACTTCCTTGTTAAATGAAGGTTAAATAAGTAAGGGATAATCCACAACGAGGTGTGCATGTATCGAAAAATAATAATGCACGATGCGGGCGCTAAGGACCCTAGCCGCCGCAAAGTGCATTATTTTTCATGGTATCAAATAAAATAAAACACATACAACGACCCCCCCCTCCCCCCCAGGCCACTGAACCAACCGTCGTACTGGCGCATGTGTCTGGGCAAGCACCACATGAACTCCTCCCGGGACGTGCCTTCGGCCGAGGCCTGCTACCAGGTGGACGCCATCGTGCGCCACCCGGGCTTCGTCTACGAGCAGGACCCCTCCGACATCAGCAACGACGTGGCGCTGGTGCACCTGGCGCGACCCGTCAACATGACCCGGGAGATCGGCCCCGTGTGCATGCCCGCGCCGGGGGCCCTGCTGCCCGCCGGGACCCCCTGCTACGTCACCGGCTGGGGCGACGAGAAAGGTAGCATCTGACAGCCCAGGCTCTGTAAATGGGAAACAAACAAAGTGGCTCGGACCGAGCCATTTCCAGCCAATCGGCACCAGGGGGGCGTGCACAGTGTGCAGGGAGAGGGGGGGGGCGGCGGCGGCGGGGGAAAACGGGCGGTAGGAGCGAGAGTGGCGGTACATTTTGGCGGGAGACTGACGGGAGTGTGTATTTGTTTTGGTGTTGAGTTATAATATCAATAGTCTTTCTCCGGAATCGCTGGCTGTACCTTTTCAGTGACGTGTGGGATAGCAAGACTGGGGAGTTCACTCCCATAGCCCCAAAGGTTCTTAGTTCGATCCCCTTAGCCTACATGCAAGCACCCTTGAGCAAGAGGCCTCACCCCTGTGAGTCTCTCGGCATGTAAATGAGCCACATCATAGCTCATAACATATTTTATGTATATGCATACCGCATGTACGTTTCTCTATATGCACATTTTATTTCTGTACATATGCAAATGCTTTATTTTTTATTTTTTATTGCCTCAATAAAGTCATCTTAATCTGAATGAATCTGAATCTAAAAACCGTCTCCTAGCTCAAGGGTTCTCAAGTTATTTTTTCAGCCAAGTAGCCCTTCGAAGTTAAAGTGAAGTTTAAGAGATTTACTGAACTTGTTACTACATACTATTCCTATGTACTTATTTTTGTTAAGGGGGTATTCAGACTATTCATTTTTTTATTCAGATTCATTAAGACTTTATTTAAATTGCTCATAACCAACATTGACACAATGCAACACAAGTAGAAAAGTTCCTCGTACCCCTTGCAGTTCTCAAAGTACACCTAGGGGTACGCGTGCCCCCATGTGAGAACCACTGTCCTCGCTGACTAAACGCACGTCTGCTCCGACTCTCCTCCTCCTCCTCCTCCTCCTCCTCCTCCTCCTGCTCCTCCTCCTCCAGGGAACATGTTTCCCAAGGTGTCGGAGCAGCTGAACCAGGCCGCCCTCCCTGTGGTGGACTTCGGGACCTGCAGTAAGCCCGAGTACTGGTGGGACGTCCTGCGACCCTCCATGATCTGTGCCGGCTACGAATCCCCCGATGAGCTCAAGTCCGCCTGTCAGGTGAGCTAGCCGGCGAGCCGCGTCCCTCGTACGGTTGAATGTCTGACTCTGAATCGTAGCTGTCCACATTAGGATTTGAAAATAAGGGACATTTTCGAATAGCCAAATCGCCTCAGTAGGTACGCCGCGGGTCTCTTCACCGGTGTGCTCGCATTTATGGCCAAAAGGTCGCCAAAAGTCACCAATTCGGTGACTCTGCTGAACTTTATAATGTGATGACGTGTTGTACAAGTGAACGTGTATGCAAACCTCCTCCGCAAACTACAGTAGTCTGTCATAAATGGACCCGGAAAACGTAGCAGGAAAGACGGCGCTGGCCGCCCGTAGCCCTCCCGTGTAGGACGGGTGCATATTTGGTAAGCTAGCGGTTCCTTAGAGAACCACTGTGGTGGTTATATAATTGGTATAATTTCGATTTTAGTCCCTACACGAGTTGAGGTTTTATGTAATGAATGAATAGGAAGGATGACTTATTATTTGAAAGGGTCCCTTTTATCGGCGTAGTGTTATATAAATGGTTATGGCGTCTCAAGACCGGGTCTTATGTAACAGAAGCACAACAGCTTCTATTTGTTCTGGATCAATCAGCCGTGATTGCAAATGGCTTCGGCCGGTTTTTGCGGTCATAATTACGAAAGAGAGGGGTCGGATCCGCGGGTTGGTCAGGAACAATGGGGACGAATTCCACGTTTGGACCAGCCCCAACTCAGACTGGGTTCGCATTACGTTACAAATGGGAAAGAAGAACACACTTTCATGCAGACATTGAGAAGTCGTTTGAAAACCACAATGAAATCGGATCCAGTCATTAAATGGAAGAACAAATAAGGAAACGGCCGTGCTTGTAATTCCACAAGACGGTAAATGCGTACCAGATGGTTTGATCTGAAGCGACTGAAGCGTTGAATTTCAGACACGTGTCGCCCGGGAGCCGGCAAAGTACCGTCTTGTACCGGATTAGGCGTCTCGCTCAAGGATGCCTTCGGCTAGTCTGAGGCCGTTGGATTTTGAAGGTTTTGGGGCTGGGATTCAAACCTCCTAATCTTCTTTTCGTCTCCTCCAGGGGGACTCCGGGGGGCCGTTCGTCTGTAAGACCACCGGGGCCACCGAGTCCAGCTGGGAGGTCCACGGGATCGTGAGCTTCGGGCCCTTTGGTTGCATCCAGGACAAGAAGCCCTCGGTTTTCACCCGCGTCTCGGCCTTCAGCGGCTGGATCGAGGACAACATCAGGAAGTTCATGTACGAGCGAGCCTCCAGTCGCTGACGTCGGCGCTTTGAAATATGGTGTCATGTGAAATATGTCGTTAATGTGCCTGTAGTGTCACTGGACGCGTCAGACAGACTGAATGTAACGGTATTTAATTTAAGGAGTGGAAATGTTTTTATTTCATGAATAAAGGGGAAGCACGGTTCAAGGGATTGTGAGACCTGTGGTCATTTGCAAATGTACACATGTACAATGTTTTTCTTCCTACGTGTCGTGCGTTGTTATGAAGAGTTTGTAAGTGACTCCCGCTCCCTTGACTCCGAGACCGACACTACTTACACAACCGCTTTCTATTGGCTAACTTCTCTTCACTCCGTTGGTCCGGCTCCAACACAAATGACTGCCACAGACTCCAAAGTTTTGGGATTTAACCCCAACTGGTCACATGACCGGCCGCATCGGCCAATGAGAGAGGCCGGCTCAGATTTCATCCCGGGAGGATAGGGAAAGAGAGAGAGAGAGAGAGAGAGAGAGAGGGTGGGGGGGGGGGGGGGTGGGGGGGGGGGGGGGGGGGGGGGGGGGGGGGGGGGAGCGGGCGACTATTTTTTGTTTT
>JAOPJI010000101.1:7320304-7335131 GCA_027122695.1 Merluccius productus
CACACACACACACACACACACACACACACACACACACACACACACACACACACACACACACACACACACACACGATGTCAGTATCCATGTTCTCTCTCTCTCTCTCCAGGCCCTACAGATCAATGAGTTTGTGGGTCTGCAGTTCTGCGACACCAACTCCTCTTCTCCTGGGAATTACGGCGTGAACACAGCTGGTCCGATGTGAGTGTTGCTCTACTGACATGAAATAGGAATTAATTCATATTAAAATTATTATATTAGTATTGTCATGTTATGTTTCCCTCCGAGAATATTGTGAAGGAAAGGTTAGAATAGTTACTCCAGTACCAAGCAGAATTTAAATATCAATCAAATACCTATCAAATCAAATGCCAAGAGTTTAAATGTTAATCTATTTTTACTTTTGATGAATGCTGTTTGAATTAGATTGAATAAAATTGAATCGATTGAACAACTTCGGTCTTCCTGCTTTCACAATTGTAGGCCTATTTTCACAATTATATTTCTTGTTCATGCTTGTCAAAATTATAAATCTTTCTAAATCTGCTGTTGCAGATTGTAAAATCTAAATCTGTACGTATATTACCAGTGATAGATTACTATACCACTTACCTAAACCCAATGGTCACAGTAACCCTCCACCGTCTCTCTCCGATTCAGCCTGAAATGTGTTTATAACACTTTTTAAATCTTCCCAGAGAAACACTGTGCTGAAGGACTAACTGGTCGTGGTAAAAGAGTGGTGCGTTGTGTTGCTGCAGGTGTACTGGGGAGCAGCATCTGGACTACCTGGGCATCGAGTACAGCTCCTGGGGCTTCTGGGAAAACCACCTGGCTCTGGCTGTCATGACCATCGTCTTCCTCATCATCGCTTATCTCAAGCTCCGATTCATGAAGAAATTCTCCTGAAAGTGCTTCTGGTCGGGTTGGAAGTGGCAATTAGCCAACGGTCCATATACCAAATATATATAAATATATATAAATATATACTTGGGAATCATGCCTAATGACTGCACGTGCAGATGGAGATCATTTCGTATATGTGAAGGATGCCTGAATGTAAATTGCCATGTCGGTATTAGTAGCATTATATGAGAATTAGTCATTATATTGGTTTGTTCTTTATATTTTGTTTTTTACAGAAAAGTTAACGATTAACTGTATGAATAACATTTGCTGTGTGGCAGTTTAGTATCCAATTCTATAATCGATAATCCTTGATTATAATTTGTTATGTTAACAGTTTGTTAAAATAATTTTGTATTTTTTAATCAAGTAGATATTTGTAACCTTGTTCTAAAATATGTCGCAGATATTATAATAAATGTGAATTTGTTAATGTTTGAAAACAAACTTCAATAACTGTTATTGTCTTTCCGACAAATCTCCATCTGCCAAGTTATCAACCTCTTATAGTCTAGTGCGGCGCCAGTAGGGAAATACATCAATAACATGAAGTTAATTAAGTAGTAGCGTTGGGGAATGTTATATCACAACTAACTAGAGATCTGAAGATACTAGAAGCAAACATTCCTCCGTTGTCTTCAGCATCATTTGTTGAAGACTTGTTTAAAGGTTGGGTTATTTTCGTCATCCATTTAAGTTGTGGAAAGATTCAGCGTCATCCACAACACAACCTGAGTAACCGCACTGTAACAAATTAATTATAACACTTTATTTTTGAAAAAAGGTCTGTATACAAATCAGGCTACAATAATAAGGCACATTAGGCCTGCGTTTACAAAATAAAAGCATGGGGTTCCCATGAACACTAGATGCACTCCAAATTGAAGTTTGTTTCAAGTTACAATATGTATCATAAACTGATAAGTGGTGGGTAATACAAATGCAATATGATTAAATATGACACAAAGTGCCACAGTGTGCCACAACCTATGTTAACATTACAAAAAGACAGCAAAATATGCAATACAAAAATATCCTTGCTTAATATTTGGTGGAATGTTACAATGGGTATACAACAATATAAAAAGCCATTCAGCGTTTTTATGTAATAAGCCGTTACTGCATATGTTCTGACACAGATAAGCTTGTAGGCTAGTGAATCAACTCCGACTGTAATACCGTAGTACTGCACTTGTTTCCCTTCATCGTTTGGTCAAATGTTACAATGGATATACAACAATAATAAAAGTCAACTCTGCTTTTTTAAATAAAAGCTGTTAAAGTAAATTAAACACTTCATATTTTGACACAAATAAGCTTGTAGGTTAGGGAAATTGTATCAACTGTTCTACAATTTTAGCATTTAATACTACAATGGTTTCCCTTAATCGTTTGGTCAAATGTTACAATGGATATACAACAATAATTAAAAGTCATTCAGCTTTTTTAAATAAAAGCTGTTAAAGTAAATTAGTGACATTGCGTTAACTGTTCTACAATTTTTGCATTTAATACTGCAATGGTTTCACTTCTTCGTTTGGTATTTTATAACAAGTATCTTGTTTTGCTTTTCTCAAGAAAAATAATATGTCAAGATAATTTTCGACTATGTCCTTTGGGCGTACCTCATTAATACACAGTGCAATTCACCGCTCAATACTTCACCCACTGTCAACGTCCTTTATAGAGCTATATAACACGTGATTGCAAAAAAAAAGGTTTTAAATTGAACAAAAAAAATATTTTGCCAAGAATAAACCTTCATTAATCCCTTTGGGTGCTTCTATGAGCGTGAACAATAATGACGGTAGAGAGACATTTCAGGGAAAGGGAGAGAGAGCTCTTGGCTAAAACACATTCCAAAACAGATCCAAAATGGTTGCCGCGGGTCTTCAAATATGGCCGCTCCCGTTGGCGGCGGCATCGGCGCTGTCGATGGACAGCGAGGAGGGCGGGCGGGGCCGGGGGGTGACGGTCTGGGGGTGGTTGACCTGGGAGACCGTGTCGTTGGACTCCCATCTCTCCAGCTCCTCCCTGACCAGCCTCTCCATCTGCTCCCTGTGCACCTCCGAGTCACGGCCCATCCTCTCATCCTATTGGCCGCAAGGGGGTTAGATATAGAGAGATCGGTGTTCAACTTTTTGGGAGGTTTGAAGCACTTGGTTACACGTGTAAACAAAGGGATTGACGTGTTCAGGTCTGTTGTTATTCTGGTATGAAATAAATAGTATCAGGTTAAATGAGCACAGGACACCTTTAGTTATATTGTGTGAATACACACAGAGCAGACGTATCCAATCCTAAGGAGATAATGACGTTTTTTTTCTACGGAATTAGCAGTGAAAAGTAACTTTGAGTCAGGAGTCAGTGGTCCTTTGACCCATATGTTAAATGATGTTAAAGATACGGCACAGTTCTCTAGGGGAGGGTCCCTTAGTCTCCATCGCCAGACCCGTCTCCACACTTGGTTTTAGTGCTGTGCCAGCGCTGCGGAAAGTTCTGGCTCTGCTTACTATCATTCTGGCATAGGGGAAAACAGCGCTCCGTCTTGTTGGCGGGCGCTAGGCCCAGGATGCAGCAACCGTGGCAGATGGCGGAAGGGGGAGGAGTATAAGGTATAAGCCCGCCCAGAGCCTCCCATTGGGCGACTCCTACAGTTGCCCAATGGGAGGCTTGGGCGGTGTTATACCAAAAACCTCCATCCTGTAAGCCGGACTAGTTGTCGCTACACGTACACTAAACAGTTATGCTAGCAGGGGAGGTAATTGCATCGCGACAGCATTACAAAATGTAAACACGCTTACAGTGGTGAACAAAAAGACATTACACTACCAACATATTTATCTGTTTATTACTTATTTCTTTCTATACCAGATGTGTGTCAAGGTTCTCGTGTGTTGGGTGTACATACAGTATGTAGCATGTATTTGCATTATTGGTATTATTAGTGTAACTGCTGCTCCTCACCTCCATGACCCCGTCCAGAAGCTTCCCCAGCACGTCCTTCCTCTTGGTCTTGGCTCGCTCCATGGCCTCCAGCTTCACGATCACCGCGTCGATCTTGGACACGATGCTGCCGATGGAGTGCTCCATCCGGTCCACGCGTCTCACCAGCCTGACCCAGCAGAGAGATGGTACCGTTTATTAGGCCTCCTTGTTGTAAATCGCGTCGTATTTGAGGTCCATAATGAGGAAACTTTTGAAAATTTAAAATTATATTTTGAATATTGTTGTGTTTTCAAACTGCAAAGTCAGGAGTAAGAAATTAAAAAAAAAACGCCTTGGCGTCTCTATTTCCGACAGTTACAGCATACTGCATTTTCGTCAGTTAAACGTCCTTACACTTGAAACTCTTCGTAGGCCACGCCCCCCGAGCTGCTACCACGGCGACGAGAGCTGTGGCCGCTGTCTTCGTCGTCGTCTTCCTCCGAGTCTTCCTGGGTCCGGGGGAAGCTCCTCCCACTAGTGGGTCTCGCTAGCGAATTGGGTTCAATATCCAAGTCCTCCTAAGTGCATGGAGAACAACACACTGATCATGTTTATCGAGGTTAAATACGAGTCGAATTGGCCTCTAGCCAAATGTTATCGCTCAACCTACGAGCCGACCCAGTGGACCGTACCAACTGGTAGGCTGATCTATCTATCATACGTGTGGGGAGAATCAACATCACACCTGGTGGTAAAATGGAGGCTTGTTAAGGAAGGGCAGCAAAAGTAAAAAGGTGACGATCACTCACTCTCTCTTTCTCCAGGTCGTCTCTCATCTGCTGATGCTCGTGCTCCGTCAGCTCCTGGTCCCCGTCGTGATCGTACTTGGCGAAGATCGCTTGGATCTCCGCATCCGTATGCCCCTTTCTGTGCATCGAGGAATCAAGGGCAATACTTTAGTCATTGAGTCATTGGACGTGTTTATCCACAGCAGCTTACAGTGAATGTGTCATTTAGGAGCAGCGGTAGGGGCCGGACATCTTTATAGGTATACTGCAGACATGGGGGATCAAACCCAGTACCTTTTGGCCGGGAGTCAAACGCCCCTAGCGACTTCACTATCCTGCCCCCCCATTGACAACATATAGGACAGACAGCATTATGTCCGGTTGTGGTCACCCTTTAAGATCCTGGCGAAGTTCATCGAAGTTCATCTTTCCTCCAGCTTGGCGCAGGCTGTCGGAGATGTCGTCCACAGCCGTCTTCTTCAGCCTCAGCCGCATCAACGCCTTATTACAGCCCTGGGGAGGAGCAGTCTGTAGTTAAAGCTTCTTAGGAAACCAGGGCTCTGGTTAGAAGATCTTCACAGGAGCCCTGATTTCATGGCCCCCCTCCCGTTCAGACAGATTTCCAGCCCATCTCAACCGTTTATCTAATATGAGGCGGGTTTGATACGATGACTGTATAGAGGAGCGCCGTTGAGGCGTAAACAACCAAGATGGCTGCCGCTGATGTGGAACGGTCTGTTGTTGAATCCGCTATCGCGCAGTATTAAATGAATGGGACGGTATTCTCTAAAAGAACTGCACTTGAAGCTTATGTTGATAAGGAAGATGTGTTTCTCATACTTCTGATAGGATTTGGTAAAAGTTTAATTTACGTCACACGTTTGCTCTGATTGGTTGTTAGTCTATCCAATTGCATCCAGAGGCATTTTGGTCTGCGCCCGTTGGTAACGGCCCTTGGAAATCGAAAATGAACTGAGAGGATCCAGACTAATACACATTGGTCTCCAGACTTGGTCTGGCCATGTTAGGCTACTGATTTCACACTCCCATAAAAGAACGGAAGAGGGATTTTTGCATTGCTTATCTGGATCTCGAAGGTCCTGGAAGGTATTTTACCTTCTTGATGAGGTCAGTCATCTCCATCTCATTCCTCTGCTGGGACATGTCTGCTTTCACCTCTGAGTATGTGTCATTGATGATAGCCAGGAACATATTCTGGAGAGAAGGAAATGTCAAGGTAGTTAAGCTATTTACTATTTTATCATTGAGAAGATAATTTTAAGCGACTTGGATGCTAAATTGCATGTTTTTCTAAAATGCTTTGTCATGAACAGAGAATATTTTGTACCCACCATGAGGATGAAGAAGATGAAGAAGATGAAGGTGGTAAAGTAGACGGGCCCCAGGTTGGTCTCCTCTATCTCAGAGAACTCAAAGTCTCCCAGGATGATGCGGAACTGGGTAAAACTACACGCACAAACAAGACAAACGTAAACAACATATGAGGCCTTTAGTCGACCACTAAGGTGATATAGGTAAGGGATAATGTACAGCGAGCCACTCATTATTGCAAACTAAACCTAGACAGGGTGATGCAGGACCCCGATGCGAATTATCCCACTTATTACATGGCTACTACACAAAATATGACAACAAAAAAAATATTTCGATTTAAAAAGGATTTTATTGCTTCCACTGTAAAAGGTAGCAACGGTCTGCTATTCATAGCAGCGGTCTGCTATTCAGAAATAACAGACGGTAGAATGCCGTAATTGACCAATCAGAATCGAGTATTCAACAAAGCCGTGTAATATGCCATTTGGCAGTATATGCTATTTGGTGGACGTCTCTATCCAAAGCACCTTATACAATAATGTGAGTGCTATCCTGACCCTTAGTAGAAGACAAGAGAATACAGCCACATAAGCAACAAATATATGAGTAGGCTTAAATCAGTGTGTACATACATGCTGGCCTGGAAAGAGCTGAAGTCGTTGACCTGGGTGCCGAACACCAGGTAGGCGAGCTGAGCGTACGCCAGGAAGATGATGAAGAACATGATGGCGAAGCCCACCAGGTCTTTGGCACAGCGGGACATGGTGCTGGACAGCTGGCTCATGGTCTTATTCACGTTGATGAACTTGAAGAGCTGAGAGAAAAAAACACAAAGCACAAAGAAGCACCTTAGTAATTAAGTCCACGGGCTTAATACGTCCCGTAGGTCTTATCCTATGTGGTCTTCTGAGTTCTGAGGCCCACCTTGACCCAGGAGAAGAAGACGATCACAGCCGCCACATGGTTGAACTGGACCTGGAGATCGGCCAGGGATCCAAAACTGGGGTGAGCATCGTGGTTCTCTATCAGGCCTCTGAGAAGATTGCTCACCATGGACGTTCTGGTGATGTTCATAATGATAGCGACCACACTCAGCTGAAATAAAGATAAAGCACGAGAACAAGTTATGAATTATGACACTGCAATGAGAAGCAATAAATGTGCTTTTGTAAGATATTTCTTGCAGAACATGAGGATTCTAGTTGCACTGCTGTCTAAATTATGATTAAATATTCAAAACTACTTTCAATAACCAAAACTTTCAATAACTATTTTTTAATAAGAAATTATCATTTCAAGCCTCATATCCAGGAGACCTCCACACCACGAGGTTCCTCTGGCAGAAGACTTGGCGCTCGGTTCTCACCATGATCATGAGAACATCCAGACAGTTCCACAGGTTCTTCAAGTAGTGCAGACGGTGAATGCGGATCTCCAGCACTTCCTCCACCACGTAGTACAAGATGAAGATGCAGAACGCCACCTCGCACACCCCGACAAAGTAGTCCCAGCTCGACGTATATCTGATCAGGCGCACTGTTTGAAACTGCCATGACGTGACCACTCCGCCGGTGGCTGGGAACTCTGCTAAAAGCCTGCCGCAGAAAAGTGGATTAACAACACAGGGTAAGAAAATGGTAATGACACCTTTTTGACTGGATAATAATTCAAAAGTAAGCATTGTGCTGCTTTTTGGGATACATGGGAAGTTAACTAGCATACTAGCATCGCACATGACCAAGACACACGTTTCTCAAATGTGTTGTTTCTCCTCCTTGGACATCCAACCAGCACTGAGAGCCAGTGGCATTAGGAAAAAGGGAGAGACTTGCTTTCAGCACCAGCTACCAAATCCAGGCCTACGAATCAGAGGCCTCGACCTGTTAAGATGCTAATCCATAAACGCAGGCAAATGCAAGCAACGTACATACAAATGTTAACTAGACAACCCGTATGAAGCTGAAAGTTGGCAAAAACAAAATAAATGTATTGAAGAAAGAGATTACAATTGTATTTGTTTTTTTGTTGTTATTTAACTTATTTGGGCAAAAGTTGTACCTGGCGATACAGAAGAGGTTGATGTTTCCATTGTAGACGGAGAAGTCGAGGAAGACGGCTCTCGTGCCTCGGTCCAGCCAGAGGTTGTCTCTGAGGAGTCTCAGCTGGAGGGCAGAGTTCTCTCTTGTGCGGGACAGGTCTTGGTAGTATCCCCCACCTCCATACTTAGACACCTGGCCACAGTACCCGCTCGCATTCAGCCTGCCCTCTGCTGTATGCACCCACCTGTGCACCCAATGAAGAGAAGATCATAATTCACAATGCTGTAGTTGTGTATTAGAGTTACATAGAGTACACTCTTTTACTCTTTTTGCTCTATGAATAGCAAAGTGAAGAGAGACATGATAGTGGGTTGAAAAAGAGAGGGAATGAGACGTAGCATGCCTGTGGTTATTACACTAGCTAGCTGTTAAGCCACCTAGCCCACCTTACACGTTACTCTTTTGAATCAAACGTATGATTTTAACAATGAGTCCACACATTTTTTAAACGAGAAACAATTTTGAACAATTCATGAAGCTCCAACATACGCGGTTCCGTTCTTTGGCCCAAAGGGGTTGGTGTCCTCGTTGCTGGGGGTGTAGATGTTGTAGCACTCCTGCACCTCGCCGCGGAGATCCCGGTGGATGGTGCAGGACTGGTTGTGCACCTTCACCTGTCGGAGGCGAGGCACCCCGAGGAGCAGGTTCTCGTAGAAGATGAGACTCTGGTTGTCTGGGAGACTCTTGTTGTTGTACCACACCTCCCAGTACATGCCGTTGAGGAAAGGCCCCTCTGTGAACTTTTGGAAAGAAAGTTGGAAACATTTTGTTATTATAACATTGAGAAATGTTGTTTAGGTGAATTTTGAGTGAGGGAGGGCGCCCTCCATTTAATGGAGGGCGGGATAGTGTAGTGGTTTGGGTGTTGGCGTGACTCCCAGCCGAAAAGGTGCTGGGAGTTTGATCCCCAATGTGCCAGGTTTACCTTCCAGAAGTCCTCCATGGTGGACAGACTTCTAAAGGTGGCATGGTTCCCAGCAGACAGCGGCGTGTCCAGGAAGAGTTCAGACATAACTTTGGTGTAGTAGTACATGTTGGAGCTCACCATCCCATAGGTCACTGTGGTAGAGCATAGCACATGAAGCTAACTAGCATGCTAGCATAATAGTACATTGACACACGTCACTTAAATGTGTAGTTGTTGTTTCTCCTCCTTGGACATCCATCCAGCACTGAGAGCCAGTGGAATTACAAAAAAGGGAGAGACTTGCTTTCAGCACCAGCTACCAAATCCAGGCCTACGAATCAGAGGCCTCGACCTGTTAAGATGCTAATCTATAATCCATAAACGCAGCTAAACACAAGTGATGGACATACAAATGTTTACTAAACAACCAGTATGAAGCTGCAAGTTGGCAAAACCAAAATAGTTATTGGTTTTGCCAATAACTACTCTTTGTTTGATTTTGTTTTGTTGTGTTAATTTGCTGCTGTAACACCTGAATGTCCCTTCTGGGATGAATAACGTATTGGCTTATCTTCAAGAAATAATATATTGATGTCTTTGTTTATTTTCTATCTGTATTGCTCTTGCTATTGTTGGAATACTACACATTAAGTCATAAATACCATGCCAATGTTTCCCTTTTTTTACTTGGCTAACATAAAAAAAGAAATAGGAAAAAGTCATAATCCAGTCATTTCCTGATCCACCCTAAACCTCATGCTGGCACCATGTGTTGGAGCCTGAAAAGACTGGAGAAACTTTACCAATAGTCTTTCAATTGCACCAATGAAAAATGTTTTTTCAGTTATGTGTTTTGCTATTCCTTTTTGCACAGTATGCCACTTTAGAGGTACAGTGCCAGGCAAGTTCATTTTTCAGCTTCTGAATAACTCATTTAGAGGTAGGAAAATTACTTTTTTTCACTGTCACCAATACAGTAGCTTGACTGTTCTTAAACATTAGCTCACAACAGACTTCAACTGTGGTGACTGAATACTTTGTGCCATCGCTTTTGTTTTTATTGTACCAAGCAGCATATATAAAAATATATATATATATATTTAACAGGGCACCATTGGCAGGAGGATATGTCAGTGGTTACTTACAGATGCAGGTAATGATGAGGAAGCTGAAGTAGGTCAGCATCTCCCTCAGTAAGTTTCTCAGGTATCTTTCTCTGCTGCTGTCACTGTCCTCCATCAGGTCTGTACCCCACAAAACTGCAACAAAACCAACACATAATAACCAAACAATGATCATAATAATAATAATGATAATAATAATTATAATATTAAGGTAACACTTTAGATTAGGGACCACATATTCACCATTAACTAGTTGCTTATGAGCACGCATATTGGCTCTTTATTAGTCATTATAAAGCACTTATTAATGCATTATTCTGCATGACCATATTCTACAACTACTAGGCCATTAACTGTAATATTACAGTTTCTCCCTGCTTATTGTTTGTAAGTAAGGAAGTTGTTGTACATAAGTTACGATCTTAGCAACTAGTTAATGGTGAATATGTGGTCCCTAATCTAAAGTGTTACCATATATTTAACTAGTTGCTAAGATCGTAATTAGGAGGTTATCAAACTCTAATAATAAACTTAATGGCCTAGTAGTTGTAGAATATGGTCATGCAGAATAATGCATTAATAAGTGCTTTATAATAACTAATGAAGAGCCAATATGCGTGCTACTAGTTAATGGTGAATGTATAGTTAACTAGTTAATGGTGAATGTGGTCCCTATAGTGTTACCTATATAATATATACAATGTGGTGTGAAACACCGTGGGAATTTACTTTGTCCAACAAAACCCTGACGTAGTTGTCAAAGTGACAACATATGCGTGGGTTTCGTTAAATGTCGCAAGTGCGAGTTCATTTTTATCATTGATTTTTTTTTTTTTAGATCCAATGAAAACCCTAGTCCAGACCAGGTTGTTTCTCCTGTTTGTTTCCCGGGCCCTTAGTAGGGACCCGGGAAAGGGACCAGCATCGAAATGAACAAGCTCATTTATTGGCGATTAGACACCATCACGTTATTATTCATGGGACGATGGATCCATGGAGTCTGCCAGGAGATGATATTCCCCTTAACGAAATCTAGACGGTGGTGGTGGTGGTGGTGCTGGTGGTGCTGCTGGTGCTGGAGCTGGTGGTGGTGGTCCTGGTGGTGGTGCTGCCGGTGCTGGTGGTGGTGGTGCTGCTGCTGGTGGTGGTGGTGGTGCTGCTGGTGCTGGTGGTGGTGGTGGTGCTGCTGGTGGTGGTGGTGGTGCTGCTGGTGCAGGTGGTGGTGCTGCTGGTGCTGGTGGTGGTGGTGGTGCTGCTGGTGCAGGTGGTGGTGCTGCTGGTGCTGGTGGTGGTGCTGCTGCTGCTGGTGGTGGTGGTGGTGCTGCTGGTGCAGGTGGTGGTGCTGCTGGTGCTGGTACTGGTCGTGACTACAAATTGACTTCCTGACCAGTTCATCTCTTTAGAACCAAGACGATGACAATGATATCAATGAGAAGTAGAAGAAGAAGGCGAATGTCATCTTCCTAATTTAACTTTTGCTTTATTTAAAAACGAATTCCCCACCTTCAACTGTGTATTTGGTGCAATCGTATCTTTGTAACTTGTTTCTGCTTGTTTTTTTATTTAAACAAAATGTTTTATTGTATGTGAGTGTGTAGGGTCTTGACTGCTAAAGGTCACTTAATGTATTTTGGTTGATGTTTTTAAGTTAGGGGTAGGCCTACTCAGAGACTTAGTGACAGCTCCCAGCATCCCCTGGAACAGGAAGTGATGTAAAACGTCTTTCACTCCGATATGACACAGCTGTTTCATCATCTACTTGTGAAATACACAAGTAGATACAGGTGTGTGTGTGTGTGTGTGTGTGGGGGGTGGGTGGGTTGTGGTTGTCTGAGTGAGTGTGTGTGGGCACGTGTGTGTGTGTGAGGTCATTGTGAGTGCATTGTGTGTGTGTGTGTGTGCGTGTGTGAGGTCATTGTGTGTGCAGTTTGTGTGTGTGTGTGTGTGTGCATATGTGTTGTGTGAGTGAGTTGTGTGTGTGTGCATGTGGGTTGTGTGCGTGTGTTGTGTGTGTGTTGAAAGTGCTTCGCTAGTATTAGTAGTAGTAATGTGGGAGGGGTAGGGGGGGTGTAATCCTTCCTATTGGCTGGAGAGGAATGGTCCTTAGCCCTGCCCCCTGGCCTCTATATAAACACAGAGAACAGCTCTCCCTGCTTTCTGTCTCCACTATGCTGTAGTGGGGCCAGCTCTAGTGAGACACCAGCACCACCACCTGGACTGACCTAGAGGAGGATGGAGGAGCAGGGGCTGTCTCTGTGGATATACGTAGGCGTGCTGACCGTGATGCTGGTGGGGGCTTTGCAGAGGGCTCTGCCCCCCCACATCAGCAGTGAGCCGGCCCTGGTGGCATGGCTGTGGGCCTTCTGGCCAAGCACCCTTCTGCTTCTAACCCTAACGCTGGTCCTGGCCTGGTGGCTTTTCTCAACCCGGACCTCCCAGACTACTCTCCTGGCCCCCGAAGGCAGGGCCATCTGCATCACAGGTCAGTCTAACTCTAACCCTCTAACTCTCACCCTTTAACTCTAACCCTCTAACTCTAACCCTCACCCTTTAACTCTAACCCTCTAACTCTAACCCTCACCCTTTAACTCTAACCCTGTAACTCTAACCCTCACCCTTTAACGCTAACCCTGTAACTCTAACCCTCACCCTTTAACTCTAACCCTGTAACTCTAACCCTCACCCTTTAACTCTAACCCTCTAACTCTAACCCTCACCCTTTAACCCTAACCCTCTAATCCTAACCCTCTAACTCTAACCCTAACCCTTTAAGCCTAATCCTCTAAACCTAATCCTCACCCTCTTACCCTAACCCTCACCCTCTTACCCTAACCCTCTAACTCTAACCCTCACCCTCTAACCGTAACCCTCTTACCATAACCCTAACTCTAGCCCTCTAACCCAACCTGGGTTGGCACTGTCTGAATGTGTATGTTTCTTTCTTTCCTTGTGAAGCTAAAAGCTTCAGTAATTGATCTTGTGGTGGTGTGTCAGTCTAATGGACCCAAATGTACATGTTTTGAGTTTTACTGAAGAGCACATGATGTTCCCTGCTAGCATCCACAGAGACCAAGCTCAGGTTGTCATGCTCTAGTTCAACCTACAAGGATGTATAGCAGTTCAGAGTTCACAAACTAAAGTAAGCCTGGCTTCCACCCTGTGCAAGGACATTAGGACAGTGTAATATAGTTTTATGTGGACTTGAAGAGGTTTGTATTTGTTCATGTGTTGTGTAGCTAGGCTGCACTGTTTTTGTCTAATCTGGGCCTGATAAGTGATTTATCCTACCTAACAATCCACAGCATACCCTCACCCACGTCCTGCCGTCCCTAAGATGAAAATTGTTCACTTAACTGACCAAATGTACCCCGACACTGTTAATTAAACAGCAACACACACTCAAGAAATGTTTACCACCTGATGAGTTTAACCATACACCATATGGTTATCTTCCAGACCCCTCTTCCATGTATTGCTGAGATGCACGCTCTCCAACATACAATTATACATACAAAACAAGTCATCCTCACGAGGATGATCAACAACTTGGACTGTGAAAAACAAGAAGGAAAATGCAAAACACGTGTGTTTCTTGGAATCTTTTTTATATAACTAGTGCCTCTATTCTGTGCTACACATCGTACATACATTGTCTCTCTATCTCTGGATCACCCCTCCAAGCTATAGTGGGGGTTAGAAAATAGTCCTGTGACCATCATAATGAACATGTGTGGAAGCCCCAAACCCAATATATTCTATGAATGTATGAATGTGTTTATATCTGGCTTCATTTTATTCTATGAATGAAGGATGGAGGAGTAAAGATAGGGTTAAGGGTTGCCATCTAATGTGACCTGTGACTCCACACTGTACATACCAAGGATATTTATAATAAGCTGTTTACATGCAACAGGCCTGTAATGTGCAGGCCTGTGATTCAGAATATTCAGAATATTCTCTTGTCCAATAGGATATTCTGAATAAGGTGTTGACATGACAATCTCTGTAGGACAAAAAGACAAGAAGTTCTATTGTCTGTTAGTACCAGGGATTAGAAACGGTTCAAAAAACGAAAACCGGAAATGAACGAAATTTTAGGATGAACGTAATCGAAAACAGGAACAAAAACGATTTCAGTTGTCCCAGAGTGAAAACGCTATTTTCAATTTTGGATAACCAGTTAATAACATTATTTATCGTTCCAATTAACTTTTCTTGAAATGTTATTGCGGATCCATTTTCAAAGGAAGTTGTATTCTGGAAGTGATGTAATTGTTGCCCTGCATTGAACTGTGAGGTGGTAAGATTGCAATTAGCCTTCACCTGCACTCACACCCATCTTATTAGTGTTGTTTAGTTAGTGTTTTTTTCACCATGTCTATTTGGAGAAGGTGGGGGGGGGCTGTCAGGCTACATGCAGGTAGGGTTAGGATTAGAGTTAGGGAGGGGCCGTCAGGCTACATGCCTAAATCTAAATATGGTGCATTACTCATTTAGCCATGTGCAAAGTTGTCATTTCTTTCTTTCTGATGCTTATTTATTGTATCCTATTATCAATATATAAATCATTTTGTAAAGGCAATGACATTTTAAAAATAACGTATTAACCGTTCTCCTATAAGGTTCTAACCGGAGAGTAATTAGAGGAGAAGCCTGGGAACACTAGCCTGATAAACCATCCTATAACATTAAAATGTATAGTCTGGCATCGACCGATAGACCTCGGCTGATCCAAGGGGC
>JAOPJI010000101.1:7532062-7542445 GCA_027122695.1 Merluccius productus
CGTGCAGAGGCAGTTTGAAAGACGATTCTCCTCCCGCCCCTTGGATCAGCCGAGGTCTATCGGTCGATGCCAGACTACATATTTTAATGTTATAGGATGGTTTATCAGGCTAGAGGACCAGCGGAGTCAGACGGTCATGTGGTCTTACTTCTCCACGGTGAGCTTCTTGGCCAGGCGCTTGAAGTAGGCCAGCTCGTTCCACACGCCATCGCTGTCCTCCTGTCTGAGCTGCCAGGGCTCCGCTCGCCGACTCTGTCCTTTAGGCCTGGGGACGGACAGAGACGCAGACAGAAAGGTGAACAGACAGACAGACAGACGGACGTACGAGACGGACAGAGACAAAGACAGAATGGTGAACAGACGGAGACACAGACAGAACGGTGAACAGACAGACAGACGTACATACATACAGACAGATGAACAAACAAGACAAACAGACGGGAGGAACAAACGGACAGACGTAGAAGACTGACAGCCAGACGGGAACATGATGAGCCCGACATGCACATGTTCCTGGCTGCCCCTGGCCCGGGTCACATGGGAGGACAGGGGGCCCCCTCGGTCTCGGTCTCTCCCCGCTCTTGTTATTCAGCCATCTTTAGCACTATTCAAATGAGCGGCCTTGACTCTCACGTTCCCGGGGTAAATCGTGTGCACGCACGTTCGCTCTGCTTGGGTTGTTTTTTTTGTTGTCTCCTTCTTCTGTAAAAGCCCAGGGCAGCGCTCGCGAGGCAGGCTAACGCAGCCATCCCTGTGTGCCATGCAAATTGAACATTAAAAAAAATGATATATACACAAATATAAATAATTTAAAAAAAACACACACATATATCCAAGGAGGCCTTTTAAATTTGCACACCTCACTTATGAATAGTTAATAGCAGAGTGGCTCTGCCATTGTGCCCTCTCTTCAAACACACGCACGCGCGCGCGCACACACACACACACGCGCACGCACGCGCACACACACACAGGCACGCACACGCACAATCCCTCTAACTCATTAATCTGTCTTTGCCCAGTCTACCAATTCAAGCCATTCAATTCCAATTAGTTCTTCATTATCAGAGTAATATGGCTGCTACTGAGAAATTCAGATTGCAAAAGGGCTGATAAGAGTGACATCTCCCACACGCAGACACACACACACACACACGCACGCACTAACTAAATCAATGAGCGGAGGTGTGAAATGGATTGAGCGGGTCATTCCATTGCGGCGGGCTCCGTTTCCCGTGGTCATTATTGGCTCTGTGAACGACGCCATGTTGCGTTAATACTAGTTAAGCCCTGGTACCCAGAGTTACAGGCTACCGAGGAACAGAAAATGTTTTCATTTAATACTGATAATGCCCCTGTGAGCAATTTGGAGCCCGTCAACTTCTTTACAGCCCCAGTGTGTGTGTGTGTGTGTGCGTGCGTGCGTGCGTGCGTGCCGGTGTGTGTGAGTTCAGCGTTCTCATGCTTTCCCAGAGTGCAGCGCTACTTAGCAGGTATTCTCGCCGCGTACTCGCATAGCCATTGCGGCCGACACACACACACACACACAAAAAAAACACACGCGCACACACACATTTCAGAATGTGTGTGGAAAATAAAGTGAGTCGATGAACTAGAACTAGCATCAACTCAGTAGGTTTGCTTTAACGGTGTGTCCCCTATGCTACTTACTAGGTGTGTGGGTTTCACACATCACTCTCACCACGGACTGCTTTATTAAGTCAATGGTAAAGCTCTCTGAGCAGTAATTTCCTTACAGCGGAGCAGAGAGATGTGTTGCACGCAGAGCCGAGAGAGAGAGAGCTATCATCGTCAGGCCTCGGTGCGTCTCTGTGTCTCTCTCTCCCCCCTCTGCAGAATCCCACTTTCCATTATTAAGCAGGAAATAGAGAGAGAACTTTTCCATGCTGCTGCCGCTAATTGCTCTGATTCGGGGGGAATCTGTTTATGGGCGCAACTTTGATCAGGGTATGGATGCTTTAATAACCTTTAATTTTATTTACTCACCCCCATCATCCCAGTCTGATTAAAAAACTTTCCCCCCCCCCTCCCTTCGTCTAATCTAAATCAGAAGTTGGCCGTTTCCCCATCTTTGAAGCCATTTTGGGAGAGCGTGGACAAGCTGGGTTTATCGCCGGCACCGGCGAATGCTACTCTAACGGCATGCTGATGAGTAAGCAGAGCCCGCTGCGACGGCTTAGCTAGCTTGGCAGTAACAAACACTATGGGGGCATCTTCACTGTGGCCAATCGGCTAGCTTCACGGTAGCCATGGGTTAGCTTCACTGTGGCCATCGGCTAGCTTCACAGTAGCCGTGGGTTAGCTTCACTGTAGCCACCTGCTAGCGGTGTCAAATAACTCAATCACTTGCTTAACTGAAGACAATATGGTTGTCTAATATGGTTTGCTAATGCCCATTTGGGGGATGTCAAGACGACTAAATAGCAACACTAAGCCGTGACGTTGAACAGCTTCTCGCCAAGCATCATTATTGAATTCACCTTTCACAGTGAGCAGCAGTTGCAACTAGGGATAATGATGCAAACTAAAGGATTTGGCTGCTAATGAATTTTTTTTTCTCCTCTGGCCTAAGAGGACCCCCCCCCTCCTCCTCCTCCTCCCCTCTTCCACATTAAAATGGAGGAAGGGGTGCCTTTGTGTGTGTGTGTGTGCGTGTGCGTTAGCATGTGTACGTTGAGTGACAGGTAAGGACCCGGCCTTATTACACTTGAAAAAAGGCATTGCAGAATAGGAGAAAAGTGACTAAACCCCAGCCCCATCAAACACGCCGCAGGGAAATCCCCCCCCTCTAACAAGCCCCCCCCCCCAAAATCCAGCCAGCCTCCATGCTTCTCCTGCTCCCGACACACCCAGGTGCCCGGGTAGAAAACCCAACCACTGATGGGAGAGTTTCAATCACCCCGATACAGTCTCCCCTGCTCAGGCTGGCATCAGAGGGCCGTGGGGGGGGGGGGGATTTTAAACCCGGCTGTTTACGGACGAGGGCTGCGTGCCAAATAAATGCCAGAGTCGTGACGTTGAGTGACTCGCTGCTGCCACAGAGGGCCGTGCACGGAAAGGGCAGCAGCCAGCTACCGTACCGTTCAGCTGTCAAAGTCGGGCCGGACGTACGTACACACAGGCGGTACGCTGAAACGATCGAACCGATCGGAAATAATAGAAAAAAAAACGAGATTCTCGGGGGTTGATTATTTGTACCTTATTTGCACGTGTGAGAGGAAACAGAAAGAAATTAAGAAAGAAAGAGGGGGGAAAAAAAGACGATCTTTTTTTATTCTTATTCACCGCGGGGGTAAAAACCAATTTCCGTTGATAACCCGCTAAAATATACGACAAGCGGTGTCGACGCCATCTCTCTCTCGTGCGCGCTCGCTCGCTCATGTGCACGCTCCTCTGTCTGTCTTTGTTCCCACTGTCTCAGACACATGCTGCTGAGCCGCGCTGAGCTCATCTGAGCCCGGGTTAGCGCCCGGCACCCGAGCGCCCCTTGCTCGCCGGCGCCGCGTTCACACGGGCTCACGCCGCACCGTTGTTCTCTTTAATTAACCCGGAGAGAAAACAGCTGACGGGGGTCAACACTTCTGTTCCCTCACCGCGGAAGACCCCCCCTAAATATATATATATATATATATATATAGACAGAGAGAGAGAGAGAGAGAGAGAGAGAGAGAGAGAGAGAGAGAGAGAGAGAGAGATAGAGAGAGCACTGAAGCACAACACAAACAGTGCATGTAGACCTCATGATACAAACGGTGGCTCTGTGCAGACCTACGGCCGGTTCTCCAAGACCTTGCAGAATAAAAAGCAGGCGGTGCGCCACTAAGAACAAAGACATGAACTTAAGTAAAAGACGCTAATTCATATGGGTGGGGTGTTTTTTGAAATGTGCCCTTGACCTAGACGACCTGGTGGTTGTTACCTGTTGCACTATGGTGGTGAGCTCCAAGCACAGCTGGATGACGTTGTTCCTGGTCACCGAGTAGTCGGCCACCGCCGCGAACGGGGACCTGAAAAAGAAGTAGCACCTGGAATGAACCGTTAGACCATCCTTAACTCGGGCCTCGTTCATCAGTCAACTGTCTTACTTTCATCTACTTCCATCTGCACTGTCTTACTTTCATTTACACTGTTTACTGTCTGCACCGTTTATTGCAGCTACTGTTCATTTTATTTTATATTTTAATTTAAGTTAAAGTGTATTGTAGCTAGTGCTAATTTTATATATTTAATTTAGTCTAATGTATGTTTATTGTTGGTTCTATGTTGTATGCTGCTACTGAATACTTGAATTTCCCTCGGGATAAATAAAGTATACATCTATCTATCTATCTATCTATAGCTGAAACTGAACGCTGTGCTCACCACAACACTGCATGCAGTAGGCTTACGGCAGTGCAGTCCCCCCCGATATACAATGTACATATATGTCATGACATACCACACCATGACAATATTTTCCAGTGAAGCCTACCAGAGCTGTTGGTCTCCTGGCCCAGCAGGTAGGGGAAGCCCCCCATCTCGTACTGGCTCCTAGCCACCGTCAACATGGCCGACAGGTCCGTGGAGTTGGACGCCGATGGCAGGGACCTCCTCTGGAGCTTCACCAGAGGCTGGTTCCTAGCGCCTGTGGAAGCCACAGACACACTCACCAATCAGGCTGGAGGAGTTAGCACACATTGTGATGATGATGAAGCATCTGGTCTGCAGCAATGACTTCAATTGAGAGACCAATAGGAAACAAAATTGAAGCTTTTGAATAACTGAAAACTCAAAATGTACAGACTGCTACTTTAAGTATTCATGAATAATGCTTCTCATAATCCATGAGAAGCGTCTCTAGACAAGATAAGCACTTAATACCTAATAGTATTGGTCTGAACATAAGACAGGGTTTCCTCCTGGGAATACGTCTGAAAAATTGAGGTCTTCTTATATTCGGGGATTAGACTTTTAAATGTCAACACACATTCACAACAGATGGTGCCAAATATCTGTAAAACGAGGTTTCCCCTTCTGACCAAACCGTCCCTTACATCTAGCAGACGACCCATCTGATGAACTAAGTTAGGCCAGTCTGCACTCTGTTTTACAGTTTTATCTGTCTTGTTTCAAGACTGTTCTACAACTACTTCACTTTGATGGTTAATTCACTTATTGAAATGTTGATAGGCTACATGGTTGTTGGTTTTTTCACTATGAGATGGATGGACTAATTGGTATCAGAAATACCAACAGACTACAGATTATTTGAATTTGTATGGCATTTAAATACAATAAGTCTTTCATTTAAAAATGTGATTTGATTTGATCCAATTGAAATATGACCATTTCATCTAAAAGATATTGATTTTATTTAAAATATGTTAACAACAACAGCCTACCTTGTTTTATTCAATGTGTTTTTATTATCATTACTTTCAAATAAAATTACTTTCGTTATAAAAACAAGATATGGTCTTCAAAAAGTATTTTTCCAAAAAAAGGAGGGGTCGTTTTATAATCAGGGTCATCTTATATTCGGGTCAACACGGTATTAATCCCAGATGGTCAGAAGCATTGCAGGAGTTGGTACCTGGAGACCCGGCCAGGACCTGCAGCACATCGTCATACAGGATCAGGGTTCCTGGTCGCTGCGCCAGCAGGTAGAGGCTAACTGAGGCGTACACTGCAACACACACAGACAACAAATCAGGAACCCGACTGTCAACATTTAAAAAATGCCTTGTGGCACACTTCTGGTTAACACTTTCATTTAGGGGCGGGGCTATATTGATGTTAAAGCTTTCACTGTCTCCACTCACTACATTCAGGGGGGGGCAGGGCATAGCCAGGATGTTTGATAGACATAACCTTGTCCGTTTAATCTATAGAGGGCAATTTGAGTCCATATTTACATCTTATCCAGTTTTTAAAACTTAAAAAACATGTGCATTTAAGTAAGTCTATGCACTACATAACTTTTCATCTAAAATAAGTTACTTTAGGGTTTGGTTTTCCAAATCCTGACCAAAAGCTTAACCTTGATCTCTCATCTAAACCTAACTTATGTTTGTTTCTATTTTTAGGCTTATTCATAACCTCAACCTAAACAACTATTTTGAACTTTAGATCGTAATTTCTAACTTTGCCAAAAGACCTAATATTCAAGGGACAGTTGACCGATTTAACACATTGAGCCTACTGTTAGGGTAGTGGGAAAAAGTTTTTAAATAATGTAGTTTAACTTTCTGTTATTAGATTTTGTTTACAATGGGGCCAATACAATTGGACCAGTTAGTCGGTGGATGGAAGAGACTCTGCCCTCCGAGCCGATGCTTTGTTTCTACGCTGCCTGCAAACTACTGCACAGATAACAGAACATGAGACAACATGGCGAGTAATGCACCAAGAGGGGAGTCTCTGCTGCATAACTCGCCATGTTGTCTCATTTGTTTGCAGGCAGCAAACAAGGAAACTAAGCCTTCATTGCTATTCTCCAGGCGCCATACAAGGCTCAGGGGCAGTCACTTTTTTGTGTGCTTACAGTTTCTCACTACCGTTGGAGGCTCAATGTGTTAAATCACATTAACCATCTCTAATGCATCAAAACCCATCACAAACTGGGACTTTCCCAGGGGTTAAATGTGTCATGTAACCAGGGATGGGTCAGGTGACCAGCATTAGGTGACCAGGGTCAAGAGCCCAGTGTCAGGGGACCAGGGTCAGGTGACCAGGCATAGGTCAGGTGACCAGGCATAGGTCAGGTGACCTGGCAGACTTACAGGGAACTCGGCCAGAGTGCCACGGTACAGAGTTGGTAACGTAGTCTTGTTTAGAGGCGGTGATGATAACCCATGTTGCTAGGCGATAGGGGAAGTTGACCCTCAGCACGCCGTCTGTCCCCGCCCTGCTGGACGCCAACACAGTCTGGTTGCCATGGACAACCACCTGAGCATCGGCCAAAGGTGAAAGGTCACCGTTGTCGAAAACCTGCACACGTATTTGGACTTCTGCAAGAGAAAATTGTAACAACACTGTTATTGTTGGGATGAGGAGGAGAGGGGAGAAGGGGGTGAGAAGAGGATAAAAGAGAGGAGAGGATAGAAGAGGAGAGGAGAAAAGAAGAGAGAGGAGAATAGAGAAGATGAGAGGTTAGGAGAGAGGGAGGGATAGCAGGAGAGAGGATAGAGAGAGGAGAGAAGGGAGGAGAGAGGATAGGAGGGAAAGAATAGGAGGAGATGGAGGAGAGGATGAATGTAAAGGAACAAGAGAGGGATTCTCCCACCCTCATCCTGTCATAGAGGAAGTGTCTTGATGAGAGGGAGTGTTTGTTTGTTGTGCTGGGGGGGGGGTCTATCTATCAGTAGGATATATCTATTTATCCATCCATCTTTCTCTACATCTATCCATCTATCTATCTATATAGCTATATATCTAAATCTATATCCATCTATCTTTATATCTGTCTGCCTTGTCTGTCTCTGTCTATGTATTTAGATACATGTCTGCCTGTCTGTCTCCGTCTATGTATTTAGATACATGTCTGCCTGTCTGTCTCCGTCTATGTATTTAGATACATATCTGCCTGTCTGTCTCCGTCTATGTATTTAGATACATGTCTCCCTGTCTGTCTCCGTCTATGTATTTAGATACATGTCTGGCTGTCTGTCTCCGTCTATGTATTTAGATACATGTCTGCCTGTCTGTCTCCATCTATGTATTTAGATACATGTCTGCCTGGCTGTCTGTCTCCGTCTATGTATTTAGATACATGTCTGTCTCCATCTATGTATTTAGATACATATCTGCCTGTGTGTCTGAACGATAGCAAGATGCTGATGTTGTGAATACTATCAACACCACCACCAACTAAATCACGGCTGGTCCATTCCTCCTCTGGAGATGTCCAACCTGTCTGTCTCTCCACTGCAGACCCTGTGCAGACCGGTCCACCAGGACATCATGTACATCATGCACGTTATGATGACTATCATGATGAGCCGTTATTGATAATCAGTTTTAAACCGACCATCTGCATGCAATAATAAACAGCAAAAGGCACGGAACTGGACCCCCAATAGAGACGATGGACATTAAAATAGACGAAGAGGAAGAAGAGGATCTCAGGCCTGATGGTGGAGCTGAACCAGGGGAGTGGGCCTTACTGTCTCCGGTGCTAATGCCCCTGGTCCTGGTCCTGGTCCCACCACCCCCACCACCACCCCTACCCCATGGCATCCACACAGCGAGAAGTGAACACACCCAGTAGGCCTACATTTATTGGACCACCTTGAAAAAACGCACTGGATTTATGTTAATGGAGTCTGAAATTAAATGAAACAATGAGATGAAAGCCATCGTTAGCCTTGTATGTGTTCTGAGTCGACGCATCCCTCCTTTGTGAAATGCCTATTCGTCGTGCACGTAGACCTACACGTCGTGATTCGTGACGAGTCGAGATGTTTTGCAACAAAGGACATACAACATCGCAACCACTCCCATCTTGTCATTGTGCTGCATCCCCATATGGCGATCTTACCAAATGCTCCCTGATCTGGAAGAGATTTGGCGAGCGCCTCCCAAACCGCAGAGACGGAGACGAAGAGGAGCAAACGAGAGATGTAGTTGGCCGGCATCCTTGCGACTACATCTCTAGTCCCAGGTCGGCGGCCATATATCCATAATCCTACTCGACGGTGGGAGGACTAGTCAGACATTGTTCGGACGTCGCCTACTCAAGGATGCTAGCAGGAGAAACGCTGCCGACTGCCGTCTGTAGGTTTCGCCTTGTTTTTATCGCTAAGATGAGGAGGACGTGTCTCTGTCGCCCTCTGGTGGTTGTGGCGGGATTCTGAGTACAGGAGACCGTTACGACCACTACACCACTTGGACCCCCCCTTAAGTGGTCTAGTGGTCGTGAGAGGATTGGAACAGCGACCAGACACAGCTTTAATAATAACGCCTGCACTGTTGTCTATATAATTTAATATCATATCATATAGCAGACAGACAGACAGAGAGACAGACAGACAGAGAGAGAGAGAGATTAGCAGTGGGCCCTAAATCGGACAACACGGTAGAATTGTGGAGGATGTAAGCAAATAGTAGGCTGATTGATTGATTGATTGATTGATTGATTGATTGATTGATTGATTGATTGATTGATTGATTGATTTTATTTCACTGGTAGCGGATGAGGTGTCATATCCCCCCCACACACACACACACTATGTAAAGCGCTTTGAGTATCTAGAAAAGCGCTATATAAATGCAGTCAATTGTTATTATTATTATTTGATGAATTAAAAGATACAATACACAAAAATGCATACTAAAATTCGCCAGGATATCGCAAAAAAGTCACATGACTTATTTCCATTACGGTCCTGAACTCATATAGGCCTACTACTAAAGTAGAAAGAAAGTACGTCTATAGAAATAGTAGTTATAATAGTTGATTGAAATGCTACTCTAGCTTAAGTAAATAAAATGTTTGAATTGTTTTTAAATTATTATTATTTTTATTTGTCATAGTACTGATAGTAGGTCTACCAGCCCAGTGGTTCTCAAAGTGGGGTCCGGGGACCCCCAGGGGTTCGTGGCATATGGCCAAGGGTTTCGTAAAATAATAAATAAAACTGCTACATAATTTATAAAAAATAAAAAATGTACAAATAAAACAAGCGTACCTTTGAGATAATTACTCACATCATATTTTTCAAGGGGAATGTCACTTGAAAGTTCATTGAGCCAGTAGAGGGAGCACATCAATGGGTTAAATTCAGGTTGCAAATTATAACACAGGGGGTCCTGATAAATATATCCATTCTAAGGGGTCCCTGGCTTGAAAAAGATTGAGAACCCCTGGACTAGCCTACTAGTATTAATGAGTACTAGGCCTATACAAATAGGCCTAGTAGTCCCTTAAAAATACTCAATATTGTAGGCTACTTAGGCAAATAATTTGAGTAAAAGTGTTAAGAGAGGTATTGTGGCCACGATTGAAGAAAATCATTCCATAACTAATAAGTCAATACTTAGCAACCCTCCGGGTTTTCCCAGGAGTGTCCTGGATTTCACTGTTCTCTCCCAAAAGCGTTCTCCCGCAGTTCTCCTGGTATCCGCATGCAGAGTTTGATAGGAAGTTACTATCCAATCATAACACAACGCCATTAGACAGGGATTGTTGTCTGTAGGCTAAACGTTTGTTGAAGTTACTAATCCAATCGTAACGAGATGAGATGCCTGCATGTTGTGATTGGCCATCACTCTATTGCTGCTAGTGCTAGCTAGTAGCTACACACTTCTAGCCTGGCAAGCCAGACCCACATCAGAAAGATGTAGGGTCTGGCACTGCTCCATTGGCAGTGTGGGCGGGATAAA
>JAOPJI010000101.1:7723474-7741821 GCA_027122695.1 Merluccius productus
TGTGTGTGTGTGTGTGTGTGTGTGTGTGTGTGTGTGTGTGTGTGTGTGTGTGTGTGTGTGTGTGTGTGTGGTTTTAGCAGGAGGAGAAGGTCCCAAGCGTCGAGGCAGGAAGCCCAGGTCTGAGAAGAGCGTCTCCCTCCAGCCGCAGGACCTCCAGGGCTCTGGCAGTGAAATGTACTCACATTATTACTACTACTATTACTACTAACCCCCCCATAGTTACACAACAGTAACGTACAGATACATGTTATGTAGGGATATCATAGTTTGAGGTTTAGATATGCTTTCTGAAATGTGTGATCAGGATTGTATGAACCCTACTGATTCAGAATATTCAGAAAGTATTTTATTGTCAGATGCACAGAACAGACTGGGCACTGAAATGCAATGCCGTGTGACTACCTTCTTAGGGCATAATATACTAGAAAGATCACATATGCTAGACAAAAATAAAGGTACAAATGTATATAAAGATAAATATACGACAAAGCAATACGTTTATTAAAGGGTAATAGCATAACTGCCAAAATAAACTAAATCCAATTATATACAAAATCCAAAATGTAATTAAGTGCAAATCCAGTTATGTGCCAAAGTTATACGCAATTATGAGGTCTTATTTAGGGCAAGTGAGACAACCTTTCTTCCAGGACTTTTATATTGAAATTATATTGATATTTCAGCCACAGCCATACATTTTTAGCAAACATCGCACAAATTCTGATAAATGGTTATTGATATCACCAGTCGTCCCCCATTCTCCTCTCAGGGACTCCACAGAGTCGGACAGGAAGAGGAAGCGGGCAGCGGAGGAGTCCAGGAGTGCCGAGCAACAGCAGGAGGAGAAGAGGAAGAAGAAGGAGGAGAGCAAAGGGAAGGAAGGGGACGGAAAGGAACCAGAGGCCAAGAGGAAGAGACAGACCAAGGAGGACAGCTCCTCCGGCTCCGAAGACGAGGAGGCAGGTGGATTTTTTTTTTTTACACTGAACATTATTTGACCATAAAACAAGCCGAGAGGGACTCTAGGAACTGAGGAGGGTAATGCTCAGGGAAGTAAAACATGAACCTGAGATGAAATAAAAGTATAAGGCAGAAGTAAGTTATACATTTTACACGCCTAGCAGTTAAAATAATTACATAGTAACGTTTATGCATTTTAGTACTTTAACACCGTACATTTGTAGTAATTTAGGCTCACGTAGAATATGTATCATTGTATTACAGTGGTATCTGACTAAAATGAGGCTTTAACCTTACCGGTTATTATTTAATTTTTTCCTACAATTAGCTTATGTTTACGTGATGTTTTCTTGGAAAAATATAGGACAAATCTGAACCAAAATGGGTTCTTTTTGAATGATGAATTGTTTTGTGACGAAACAGAAAAGCAAGAACCGAAAGAGAACGCAGAACTCCATGGACGGTGACAAGGATGTACGGCGGCGCAAGGCAGATGAATTCAGAGAGTAAATGCTCACTCACTCCTATTTCTCTGTCCATTGCCATTCATGCCATACCGTCTTTGATATGGGTAACAATAGGAAGCACTGCTCTGCTTCTACAGAAGAAATTAAACAACTCGTTTCTAATCTCACGTCCCCCTGCAGACAAAACAAAGACGATGGAAAGAAAGGTGAAGAGAGGAAAGGAGATAAGAAGAAAGGTAAGCTTGACATTTCCAAAAGGTTGACACGAGGTGAGCATTAGAAAGGTGATGAGTTTCACAGGTTAAGCGGCGTTCCTGAAGTGCGCAGGCAGTCCACGCATGGCCACGGCTTTTACAGCCACTGTTTTGCCATAGCGATGCTGTGGACGCAGCCATAGATCTGCAGTGCAGTTCGCACAAATGTCAGAGGTGTGCTGCACATGATAAGTGGCTCTATGAACCGTACACGAGGGCCGCAGTGACGTCGTTTTTCATACAACGCACGGTGACTATAAAGAAGGCTTTACTGTTGCTCCGGGCACTTGAAATACCACTTTGGTGTTCCCCTTACACCGGCATTATGAGAAACGAGTGACATTTGGTTTTTGTTAAATCATTGACATGAATGAGGTCAAGCAGAACAGATCCGGAAGCGATCAGGGCTGGATGCTGGACCTGTGGATCACAACCCTACCCATGTATTGGCGTAATTACTGTTATTCATGGCTGTTATTCATGGCTTCTAGCAACCAAAGTGGAGAACAAGCGGCCGTTTTGTGCTGACTAATTGACCACACTCTTATGACTTCTGTAAGATTTTGTTGAATTTATCTGAGATGCATTCTTAAATATTAAGTGTTTTGAAAGGTGGTCTGAGATAATAAATGAATATTAAATCCTTGTACGTCTGTATAGTCTAGTCTTCAAGGAAACGGAGCCTCAGTCATTGGCATGCAATTCTAAATGCTACAAACTTTGTAGTTTCCTTTTTCTCTTTGATGGTCACTAGTCTGGAGGCATGGACAAAAGCTAATTCTTCAGTGAATTTGCAAATAACATCATATCCGTTTTCAATCACTAATCACAAAACTTTTTTTTTACAGAAATCTCAACAGAATCCAAACTGCAAAGGTTGCACGGGGAAATCAAAATATCTCTAAAAATCGACAACCCGGTAAGTGTTAGTATGCGGTTATCCATCACAATGTTTTTGTACTTGGAAGACGGATCCCATTTTCATTTCAACGTGCATAATCCATAATCCCAGGATGTGAGGAAGTGTTTGGAGGCGCTGGATGAGATCGGCACGCTGCAAGTGACCATGCAGCACCTGCAGAAGCACAGCGAACTCATCGCCACGCTCAAAAAGGTAAAGCCAGCCACCTGCTCTACTGCAGTGTCCGCTAGTCTAGTTAGCAAGCTAACCTGCACTGAGCGCTACGTAGCGCAAATGAATGAAGTGATTGTAGTAGAAAACCGATATTAAAGGTACTATATTTGGTATTGTTTATCCAGCAGATGGCTGTTCCCCTTACCTTGCTTTTCATTAGAAGGTAGAGGTAGCAAAATGGAAAATGAAGCCAGCCTACTGAACATAGTCAATGTTGTATAACGCTAGTAGTTAAAATGTCCTTTATGGTGGAACACACAAGGAATAGTCTCGGGACTCATGTACCCAGGGCCAGAAGCACCACTGTCCAAGATGAAATGTACACAGTATCACTACTGTGTGATTGGTATAAACGCCAGGCTATATGAAAGGAAAAATGAAAACAAATGTATTGAACTGCCTGTACTGTCCTGGTGGTTATATCGCAGCATTATAAGCAGGACATTTTTCTTCGGGCCGTAACAGCTTGAGATAAGTCTCCTATAAACTCAATCGATTGATGCGCCTCACCCGATGATGTCATGTCCTGGCGCTTGAGTTATCCTGTCTGACTTTTTATACCTCGACCAAATCTCATTGAACTATGGATTCAGTCTTCTTTTTCTGCAATATCTTAAAATATATCTCGGTTTAGTGATTATATAATATTGTGAGTGATCATAATGATTAAACATTTATTTTTTAAATGAAAATATCTCCGGGACACCGTAGCTACTTCACTATCCCGGTATCCCAACCTGACACCCTTCAGTTTGCGCTTACATGACTATTGGTGGGTCTCTTATGAGTTTGTGATCTTGCTCCAAGATCCGCAGGTTCAAGGCCAGCCAGGACATCATGGACAAGGCCAGCATGCTGTACAACAAGTTCAAGAGCATGTTCCTGGTGGGGGAGGGCGACTCTATGATCAGCCAGGTGCTCAACAAGTCCATTGCCGAACAACGGCAGTTTGAGGAGGCCAAGAAGGGAGCGCTGAAGAGAGCCGAACAAGCCCGGGAACAGAATGCAGGTGAGCCTACTGGGAGGGAGCCAATGGGGGCTTTGCAGTTATTAGTTTACATTAAAAGCCAAGCAGTCGCTGAATTTCCGATTCTAAGCCAGTAACGGTTAGGGGCGTCCCGATTTTGATTTTAAATCGAAATCGATCGAAATTAGCTTTCGATTTCGATCATCCAAATCGAAAGCAAGATCGACAGAATCGAAAAAAATATATATAATTATTATTTTTGTTTAAGCTGTGTTTCTGGGGCTCTCATCTAGTGGCTCTTCTTTTAGTTTTTGTGTTTAACAGTTATTTTACCAATCTGGTGAAATACGTTTTTGTTATATTTTAAATAAATTATTTAAATGTTACCATATGGCCTTAGTGTGGTACATTCCTAAATAAATATAGTGGTTATATCACACATAGCATGTAGCCTATCTTTTTAAGAATTTGAAGTTGTCAGGGCATAAAACCAATGATCTGTTGATCTTAACCAATCTAACAATGGTATAGCTGTTGGTGCTGATTTGTTTTTTACATAAAAACAAAAAGAAGAGCCACTAGATAATAGCCCCATAAACACAGCTTTAAAAAAGTTTGTTTAAATCGAAAATTGAATCAAATTGTGACCTTTTTAAAATCGAAAGTCAAATCGAATCGTGGATTTGGAGAATCGTGACACTACTAGTAACGATATGTGCAACAAATGAAAACTTGTTCCACTTGCGGAAGGCAATCCATTGATAACTAGTGACTGATATTGTTTCTAATGGTTGGCCAGTGTAACTAACTAGCCTGCTAACATCATTTGGCAATCCAGTCATACATCTTTCACGTTGTAAATGGCAATTATCGGACAGGCTATATGACAAGTCTATGAGGTAGAGTAATTTATGGGGGCACTTGAGGACACTTCTTGACAGCAACGTGTTTGATTTAATGGAGCAGGATCATGGGATGACACTGGGAGCATTAACCAAGTATCTTCTATGAGACAACAAATGTTCATAACTTTTAGTCACATTCTAGGAACAGAGGATTTCTCACTAGGGCTGCAACTGATTTTCATAGTCGATTAATCTAATGATCATTTTTTGCAGAATAGATGAATCATTTAGTGTAGAAAATGTAGAAAATCATAGCACATGCCATCACAAGTTACCAGAGTCCAAAGTGATGTCTCAAATTTGCTTGACAAGCAGCCAAGAAAAACTAGTATAAGTATTTATTTTATAATGATACAAACATTTGAATTTCTGAAGCATGGAGCAGCAGCTGTTTATTTGTAATTACCTAAACGATTAATCGATTATACAAATTTGACGATTGATTAATTGACTAAAAGTTGCAGCCCTAGTTCTCATGGTCTTTTGGGCTATTTAGGTGTGATGTCAGGAAGCGAAAGGTCATCATGGTCTAGACTGGGAGTTAACTGACAAAAACACATCTCGGCCACAGTGGTGATTACAAATGCTCACCAACATAACATTCAACTGGGGAGAGGAAGGGAACTACCTCTAGGAGGAGAATTTATGCAAAGTGTGTTAAATTAACTAGAGAAAGGTTATGTTTGTGATATTAGGATTTTTTTTTTTCACAACGGCAATCATGAAAGATTGAAAATCGGAAAAAAAATCTTCTCTTCCATACATGAAATTATTTTGTGTGGAAGAAAATCTTTCATGGCCACTCTTCAATGACATCAGACTTGTCATGTGGCCTGTCCAGTACTGCCATTCACAACAGCTGACCATGTATGGAACCAAGATGGACAGCTACTGCTCCTTCCACGTTATACAATCCCACTGTGGTTACTCTGCACAAAACCAGTCGGTGTGATCAGGAGGCTTTCCACCACTTCTTCCAGGCCCGGGCCTTGGCCCTTCCACTCATTGGCCCATTCATCCTGCTGTATTTGGGGGGGGTTTAGGAACGGCGTCCCCAATGAAAGGTTCTGTTGTAGACGGGAGCATGTCTGATTGACCAAAGGAAATCCCATTCACCTCAGTGGTGCTGAGGCAGAGGCATGTGTCATCACATGCGCTTGTGGATCCTCCTCTTGAGGAGGGCTCGGTTCTTCATACGTGTGTGTGTGTGTGTGTGTGTGTGTGTGTGTGTGTGTGTGTGTTTTGTCTCCTGACAAAAAATAAAAAAAGATAACAAGATCCCCAATGGCGATTTCAACTCGTTGGACAAGAAGGACATTGAGAGGGAGAAGGTTGATGAGGAGACTGCACTTGGAGATAATAGGTAAGACAAACAGGCGCCCGTCTCACCAGCGGCCATCAGAACAACTGCCTTAGTTCATTCTGGCGTTTGACACTCCAAGGCATGTCTAAATTCAACCCATATATAAAACCTTGGGACCTCACTGATTGATGGACGGATGTTGGTTCTGTAGCGTTAGAGGCCTATGTTGTGATCACAAGTTCGGGTCCAATTTTCCATGGACATCTTTTTATGACAATTACGAGAGATCACATACTCGGAAAGACCGAGACCACCGCCGAAACTAAGACCTTAAACCGACAAGAATTATCTTCAAAATACCAGTAGTATGCATAGGGAGAAACCTGACTTCTAGGATAGGAGAACGTGATCAGATGGAGAAGTAAGATCTGGGATGGGGAGGCACGAAATGAAAGCAACACAAACACTTTTTTGACACAATATTTTGATAACCTGCTGTTGTTGATGAAACCTCATTGATACGTGTTGTTTTTTGCAGTACTGGAAAAAGCGTGGAAGAGTCCATTTGAGCCTGCGAACATCTCAGGAGAAATTATACTTTTCCCCTCATACTTTGCTTAAAGCTGGCATCAGTGTCCAATACTGTGGCCTATCAATGTGCCTCAGTCCTGTCACATGCATATGTTGTGTCCACAGGTAATGTCAATGGTTTTTAACAATGCTTTTAGTTCAGCTGTTGATTGTACGTTTGAATATAAGATGTTTCAAGCTGCCAAACACATGTTTGTTTGTTTAACATGTTTATTAGATCTGTTTAGTAGGGTGTACTTGAAAGTTGTCATTCAAGGTTTAGACGTACATGTCGCAGTTCAGTCGTAACGAGACCAACCTGCACTCAGAAGAAGCTGTTTGTTAGTGACGTTCTTTGTATAAAAGAGTTAGTGGATGAAGTAGTTTTCACTATTGTATTTTGATGTTGATGTATTTCAAGTGCACAGTATGGAAATTATGGCGGCCAAAGTTTATTTTGCCAAGACGTGCTTTAATTCAACCGTTTATTTTGAAGTGCTTCTCTAACAAATGTAAATAAGAGTATTTTTCCTGTCTATCATAGCGTCCACTAATAAAGCATCAGTTTCTAAAATGTTTTCCCTTTAAGTGTTTTGACGATTTTCACAGAAATAAGTTGTGCATTGAGTTTAGGACAATGGAGTAAAATATATATTTTCTAATCGTCGTCATTTGGCTACCAGAGATAAGTATGTCCTTAAATCTTCTGTAGATGTTGTCACTAATTAATTATACGGACACACATATGCAAAGTACACCTCAAAAGGTCAATTCAACCTTTTCACACCAAGGACAAGATCTGGTTCTCCTCATCAGACCACTGTTCATACAAATCTGCAATAACCAGCATCACAAGAAGGTTACAGAAAGTATTTAATTGTCAAATTTCAACAAAGCAAATTAGTTCTCCCATATAAATGTGCATAATGTCAGGTAGAAAAAAAAAAACATTTGAACACAACCTAAAAACTCAATCCATTTAAACCCGGCCTTCAGTTGAATGCCCCCGGGTCGACGTAAGGGTACGCCAGGAAGTCCCCCAGCTTGTTTCCGTGCTCGTCGTAGTGAAGCAGCCGGAAACATTTGTCACAGAAGAGACACGGGTCGCATGGCGCAAAATGGTCATTGCTCGTCAGCCATCTGGAATATTACAAAAATGTATTGTCCATTAACTTTGACAGGGCTCACGTTAAGAGACATAACATAAAACAATGTACCACAACCAGCTAAGAACTTGAGTGCAATGAGTGCAACAGAGATGATGCTAATGGAAATGGAAATAAAAGCAGTTATTTGCGATACCATTGTCTTTTTTTAAAAGCCTTGCAATGGGCAACATGTAAGGGATAATGTTGAAGTATCCTTCAGGGTGATTCAGGACCCCTCCAATTTGCATCAGGATCCTGCATCACCCTGTTGGGCTCTCTTACACAATAATGACCGGCTCGCTGTATTTTATCCCGCTTATTACACGGCTACTTACTGAAGAAATCAATCATTTGACACAAAACATTGATTTTATTTATTCTAGGGTTGAAAATGGTGTCAATAGCAACGGTTTGCTATTCATAGCAGCGGTCTGCTATTCCGAAATAACAAACCGTAAAATGCCGTAATTGACCAATCAGAATAGAGCATTCAACAACACTGTAATAAGGTAATTTATCGTGATGTGATTTTAACTTGCCTGCCAATGTAGACGTGGCAGACCGTGCATCTGCGCGTGGTCACTCTGTGTTTGTGGGTCAGGAGAGGGTAGAGCTTCTTGTCCAGGCAGTCACTCTTATGGGACAGTCTGCAAGAGTGCAACAAGAATGGTGGTCACATAATGATGAATTCCTGGTAAATCATATTTCCGGGAACTAAAATCCAGAATGAGTTTCATTGGCCAAGCATGCGCTACACGTGCAGCACATTTGACCCTGGTTTTCAGGCACAGCCACGATACAAATAAAAATAATAAAAACATTTATAAACAAGTATTTAAAAACGACTTAACTTGTATGCAGAAAGCAAGCATGTCAGAAATGACGTGTATATGTGGTCAGAATTAGACTTAATGAGTTTGAATTGACAGTACTTGCCTTACATCTGTGATGATGACGAGGTGCTCACAGTCTCCCTGGTGACAGTAGAGGTAGGGGAAGCCCACTTTGATGGTCAGATCCACAAACTTGGTGTCCTCCATCTTGGCTTGCCGGTAGGAAGGGAAGTTGTGGCTCTTTGCCCATTCTATTGTGGTGCTGCGAACAGAACAACCACGACGATTTAAATATGATCAAAATATATATCTTTTTAATCTTTTCTTTACATTTAAACCTTGCAACTTTGACTCCGAATAATGGTAGCACTGTAGCAAGAAAATATTGTATATATATATTTTATATGTTATTGTAGCATATTTCTACACACCGATGTATTTCTATTGGACTTTACTTGTAGTATTTAAAATTCAAATTAAATAATCAGGAGACTACGTAGGAGGCCTGTCACACACGCACAACTTTCATTAATGATAATATTCTTCCTTGTGATCCCAAGCAACGCATTCATAATCCACATTTACCGTGAAACTCTGACACAGTTGTGACTATCGTTTTGGTTTGACATTCAAACTGAATGAATAGTAGAGAAACCCTTATTCGCAAGCCATCTCACATTGGCACTATTTTGACCTCATCATCACAAGACGAGCGCTTCTGGTTCTCTCATCTAAGGAGCTAAATGTTTTACAGGCACAGGCGACACTAATTCAATGTTCTCCACTTCAAACTGCTAACCTCCATCCCAAGTCTTGAGCATGAACAAGTCAATTTTCATCTTAAACAGAGATGAGTCTATACGTGTTTCAGAGCCTTGTTAACCTGGGTGGGTGGGGGTGGGGGGGGGTTATGGCTGCATTTTGTATGGTTTGTTTGTAAAAGAAGCGGGGACAAATTTCCTTTTTCTAAATTGTACATCAGCATAGCGTGAACACACAGGGGTTTACGGTTCCACCGTCGAAAAATAGCAACTCTAATCATTAAGCGACAGCGCATCTTATGTCTGTTTCCAATGTGCCGTGAGCTGCTACGCTCTCCTGCAACCTTCATAAGCTTGCTATTTATAACTTTGTTAGTAGGCTATGCTAGGCCTATAAGCCGAAAGGAATTATTAAATCTGCACTATGTCTGGCTATCGGCTGCCTCAAATGGGGCGATTGTGACAAGCAGCTTCACTGGGAGATGGAGCGACATCATACTTCACGTTGTTTCTCCATATTCTGCATGTAGGCCAATATAGTTTGAGACATAATTTCACCTTAATCATTTGCGTTCATCTTCCCTGCTTTTTAAGGTCGTGGAGTAAGAAAGAAATCCACTTTGTACCGTGCTTTATGCTAAAGGTCATTCATTAATTATGTCTATTCAAGAACACATGCGTGTGTCGGAGAATAAAGCTCGTATTCCAACCTTGATCTTATTCTACTTTGAATGTCTGCAATCAGATTTTAGGCGTTCCCGTCTGGGGGTGAAGGCGCTAACTGCCATTTTAGCGCCTTCACTGTCATAGGCTTGTGCTCAAGCACATCCCACTGATTGGCTGACATCAGATCAACAGCAGCAGATAGTAAGCATGACGCCAGATCAGTGGCAGTTAGATAAATTCGAATAAGTGAAAAAAAAAAATCACACTTTTAGATGGTATTGATGTGGACATCGTCATATTTATCGGCAAATCGCCAAATCCTACACGTCTGAATTGTGGAGATGTTTTTTTAACAATTGTTCTTGCGTCATCCTTTTTATAATCATCTGACATTTGGCAAAATGCCACAATCCTGGCCTGTCCTCAATAAACAACACATCTCAACACTGCACCAATACAACAAGCAAGTGGCAGAACTCAGTGACTTATGTGGAAAACATCATTTTAGAACTGATTTTAGCTGAATGTTTGATCATTTGAGGCAATTATAGCAGCGATCTGGAATTTCAAATCAGATTCATATGTTTACGAATTAAAAGAGTGTATTCTGAATCAGTACAGTATTATCAGCCAATACGTGGATAATTCATTAATGTAAGTAGAACAGCTAACCTACTGATGGCCTGACACTCTGGGAATCGCATGTCATTGTAGAAAACTCCTTCCAGGAAGAAGAAGGATGACTTGTAATGATCCTAAAACAACAAACAATACATTGAATTAAAAGCATTTCAAAAAGGCATTTAATTAAATGACAGGCATAACATCCCATGATTTAGTTTGAGAGCACCCATCAATGCCAATTATAAATAGAATCACTCTGAAAATGGAGTCACAAAAACTGAAAAGTGATTTCCCAAATGGGTGGTATTGAATGAAAGTGGTGTAGTGCTTGATGCAGGAAGCGGTACTTGGCGTCTCTGCGCTTCTCACCTTGCTGATGAAGTCTGGAGCGATGTCCGGCGTGCTGCTGAACTCTCCACACACTTGCAGGTCACTAACGCAGCAAATGGCGTCCCTCAAGTTTGCCAACGTATGGGACCCGGTCATCAACAAAGTCGTGTGGGGTCGAACATACTTAAACTAACGAATGAAAGAAAAAAGGCCATTAATATTGACAGCTAATTAAAGTTCAAGCTCCCACTTGCCTTCACACAGTCGGACCACAGCTCTGCATGTTTGGGGTCTCTCACCCTCTCGAAGATGGTGGGGTAGTAGATGTTGACGGTGATAATGACTTCTCCTTCAGGAATCCTGTTCTCCTCGCCTGTTGGCTTCCTTCCCACCGTCAGTCTCTCCTAGAAATCACAAACCACAAGCCGAGGTCAGACTGGCCCTGCTGCATGTCCAATAAATACAACTCACAACATCACAAACATATTAACAATGATACGCCACACCTCATGTTAACTACAGGCCTCCCATAGACATCTGCATGATGTCATTGTTTATGTCATTGTGTTTAATACCCACCAGCTCCTCCGCATAAAGCTCATGTCTGTTGCTGCTATTGATTTTCAGGCTTGCTTTGTAATCTTGTCTCCTCTTCCGTTGTCTGTTAACAACAAAAACAACAACGACAGTGGGTTAGGTGTCACGTGGCTCCCACGCCAACCGGAGTAAGACTGGACCCGGCGGGACCTACAGGTCCTACTGGACCCACCTCAGGGTGCGGAGGGAGGAGTCGGGCGGGACCACGGTGGTGTCCGGGTCCTGGTTCACCGGGTGGCAGCGGAGCGAGTCGAAGCTGAAAAGCAGCACAATAAAGACACGGGGGGGGGGGGGGGGGTTGGAAACCATTACGACCCCGTGTAGCTAGCTAGCTAGCATCACACACACACACGTTTATTGGAAACCACGACGACCCCGTGTACCTAGCTAGCATCACACACGTGTATTGGAAACCATGACGACCTGTGTAGCTAGCTAGCAAGCAATTAACACACACACACACGTTTATTGGAAACCATGACGACCCCGTGTAGCTATTTAGCATCAAACACAGGTGTATTAATACCTGCAGATGGACTTGATATCATTGACTGTTTCGGCGTTGAGGCCGAACTCATTGGCAAATTCGGCCTCAAACTCCTCGTCCTCCTCCTCCTTGTACGAGTAGTCCGACGGTTTAAGTCTCTCCAGCCACAGGTCTCTGAACGCACCGATGTGAAAAGGTTTCGTGTTAACGTCAATGTATTCATAGTCTGGGATGTTTTCCCTCTCTTGCTGAGAACTGCAGGTCGCCATCTTTCTCAGAGGGGCGTGTGGCGCGGTGGGTCATGGGAAATGTAGTCTTGTTTGTTGTCTCCGCCTAGGAGGCAAGGGTCGGCTGGATTGGGTTGAAAGGGGGATGAACAAATGAAAAGAGCGACGAATAACTGAAAAGGGGATGAATAACTGAAAGGGGGGTAGAAATGTGGGTGTGAAAAGCCCCAGGCCATAAGGAGTGAATAAATGGCCGCCCGGTGACCATGGCTCCTAGTGCAGCTCCAGTCCCCGTGCGGCCATCGGTGGAAATCCCAATAAAAACACATCCAAGGTCCAAGTTTACTCTTCACTTTCTTGGCGATGGAGGACACGACAAACCACCACACCACACCGGTAAATGTCCGCTTTTTGTTGTCGTTTTAAAGAGGTGTGTGATTGTGATTGCGTCGCGAGCGTCTCGTTCCGTTAATTGGACCAATTTAGACAGTGTTGAATTTTGAGGTGATTCTGCAATATTTATGTCGTCGGTAATTAAAGCAATTAAAGGCCACGTGTTTGTCTTCAGACGGAGGGCAGCGGTCCGTTTACCGAGGAGCTGCAGTAAGAAATCCACTTCATTCATTTTTGTCTATCTGAGTTTTGTTTCGGGCTAAAAATAATAAAATAAATAAAAGTTAAATAAATAATAATAATACATTGTTTTTGTAGCAAGCGCACTTGTTCTTGCAGCCTGAATTGAATAAATGATCAAAAAGCCATTCACATCATGTAATTGGCTACTACTTTATGTTTCGTTATACATTAAACATGCCGCTGTGTAGTTAACTTGATGATGATGATGATGATGATGATGATGATACTGGGGGGGTGCAGTGCCCCCCAGATGGACCTGGGCGCCGCCCTGGAGGACTGCTCCTCCGCCCTGGAGCTGTTCCTCAACAACCGCTTCTCGGACGCCCTGGCTCATCTCAAACCATGGTGGGTGCCCTTGCTGGCTGAGTCTGGGAATAACTGCTTGCATGATGTTTTGGTTAAAAAAAATGCATATTGGCTATTATTGAATCCATATATATCCCGAATTTCCTGTAAATTAACTTTCAAAAACGACAAGTGTACAAGCAAGAAGAGGTGGCTGGGATGTCTTCTCTGTCCTTGCTTTCCTGGTGTGACCAAACTGGGATATATATATATTCTTATCCTTGTTCTGATCGCACACAAACCGCCGTACGGCGCTTTGTGTTGTGGTCTGTACTCTTCCATCCTAATATCAGGTGTTCGGTTTTCTTTTTCTGATTCCCAGGAAGGAGCAGAGTATGTACCATGCCATGGGCTACAGCAGTATGCTGGTGATGCAGGCAGGCATGACCTTTGACCCAAAAGATGTCGATGCCGCCATGACTTCTTTAAGGGAGTCTCTACAGACATGCCAGAGGTGGTGCACTTTTTGTCATCCACTATTTATTTAATCTGCAACTCTTTTCAATGCCGAGTTTGGCTGCCCTGTTGAAACTCCTTCAGACAGTTTTTAAGATGCCATTTTGCTTTCATGTGCTCCTCCCCAGCTTTCGTAAAAAGAGCGGCTTTGTGGAGACCATAACCAACTTGTTGTACCGGCAACCCTCTGACAACCTGACCGAAGGTGAGACAGACCTGATTATACTTGAAGGCACGGCTGTACCACAACCATTTATAGTACAGAGGAGGAGAACTCCTAACAACGATTTCCCACCGATGTTTTGATCACATGACGATTGCACGTCATCATAAATTTACGTTTGGAAATACGATGAATTTTGAACTTGGTTGTGGTTTTAAGCTACTTGCAGTTACGATCTAAACATGATCGTAATCTTTTTCTTTGTTTTACAAACACCAAAAACGCTATGTGACAATCCAGTGGCCCACATTCTCAAAGATGGGGACTTTATTCGTAGCCAATTGGAAATTACGGCGTTACAGCAGCTCACATCACAAAACGACAACAACAAAATAAAGTAACCATACAATAAAAAAAGTTGGGTTGGGTAGTTGTCAATAATACCAAATGAATGAACAGTGATTTGAATGTCTTCGTCATGTGAATGCTTGTCTAAGAGGAGATGCATGCTGAGCTGTGCTACGCCGAGGTCCTGCTGCAGAAAGCCGCTCTGACCTTCATGGACGAGAGCATCATGGGCTTCATCAAAGGAGGGATGAGGATTCGAAACAGTTATCAAATCTTCAAGTAAGGAAGTTGGGGAGGCATTTCTTGTATCATCATATTAACTGTGTCCCATCACACTGCCAGGGTTAGGGGTCCGAATCCCACTGCGGCCACCCCTGTTGAGAATGTATGCACTTAGTATTGGAAGGTGCTTTGGAGGAAAGTGTCATCTAGTCTTCTCCTCGAATGCGGGCCAAAGCCTTCTTGAGGGCTATTGGCTCCCCCCTCCCCCAAAGCACATCCTCTTGCATTAGAAAGGGTGACTCCTCCCCAATATGTCCTGCCTCAGGTACTCGTCTACTGGATCACAGGCTGATGCGTGCACAAGGCCATAGGGGTGAATGCTGACATATTTAATCAATTTGTCATTTGATTAAGTGCCTTCTTGATGGAATTGGACTGTAGCGATGTGATCTCTGAACAATACCGCATTTATTTTGGCTTGTACTAACGAAGCGGTTGCCTCTGAGAAATTAATAGTTCTTTGAAAAAAGTTATTCACCGAAACCGTTGTGGACCAAATTGTATAAATATTCAAAGTTTGACCTTATAAATTGGTTCTAGCGATTACTGTGTGTTCAGAACATTGGTTCTAGTCATCACTGTGTGTCATCACAACATTTTTGTTTCGATATGTCTCTGACTTGAAATATGGAAATCAATATGGTGATCACATGGAATATGGAAACACGATATTGTCTTTTACCAGGGATTGTCAAGTGATTGCAAACAAAATGGAAGGGGAGTCTAGCGGCACACACATTCACTTCAGATGTGGGGTCAACATGGGCATCGGATCCTTCAACCTGGTAAGCATGTAAATAATCTTTTTTGTATTTTAGATTTTTTAATTTTGTAATACGATTCATTATCTTATTTCTGTTTATCCCCCCCATCCCTCTATTAGATGCTGTCTCTGCTCCCGACCAGAGTCCTCAGACTGATGGAGTTCCTGGGCTTCTCTGGAGACAGGGTCGGTGCTACTGCCCCACTATTAACCATTGTTCAAGGAAGGATTAAGCAATGTGGCATTTTTTTAAATTTCACCTTAGTTTATTCGATTCAATAATTGTATTTATCGATTTGCCTAAAATTGTATTTTAGGCAAATCGATTTACGCCACAAAGGAAGTGCATCATCACCCTAACACATCGTCACAATTTGTCGAAAGTTCCCAAATTGAACATATAATTATGACAATTTCACTTTACATCTTCGGGGAACATTCTTCACGGACATTTTGAAACAAATGCGCGCTTTTCCTGTACGATAACAATAATACTACTTGAAAATGCTAGGGGATGCATCTCCTACCATTTTAATTTAGTTTAAAGCTGTAATCTTAATAAAGGTCTTGCTAGTGTGTCACTTTAAATACTGTACGGTTTGTGTTGTGTTGGTAATGTTTCAGGAGGTGGGTCTGTCTGAGCTGAGGGCCGGCGTCGCCACCAACGGCCTCCGCTCCATCCTCAGTATGCTCACCCTGATGATGTTCCATCTCTACATCACCGTCATCCTCGGTAGGCGCACCACCACATGTTTTGTGAAAATGTCAAGGAGACGTAAAATAGTTTTTATAGAAGCCTATAGTGGTCAACAAAATAGAGAGGTTTTAGATATTTAAATAAACCAATTGAACCTTGATATTTTAGATATGTTATGTATCATTTTAGACAATCTGGGGTTTTTTGTGTGGAAATAACAATTATAATCCCATTTTGTTCAACCAAAGGCACTGGTGAGGTTGACCTGACAGAGGCTGAGAACCTGCTGGAACCTTATATTCAAAAGTTTCCCAATGTAAGTTACACACACACTTAAATGGAAAGTTAATCCATCTTTCATCATACTAGTTGGACACGTGCAGGAGGACTGATTTGGAAACGGTTTACATGTTAAATAGCTGTGTAGTTTATTTTAAAACCAAAACTTTTTTTATTTATGCACAGGGAGCTCTGATTCTCTTCTACACTGCCAGGATTGCTTTGCTCAAGGGAAACTTCACATTTGTGAGTATCATGTTGTCACAAAGCATCTCTCGCCTTCGTTCCTTTGCAAACTAGTTTAAAATCGGCGGGCTCTCGTCTGCGTCTGTCCACAGGCGAAGGAGAAGTACCTGGCCTGCATCACGGCCCAGCAGGAGTGGCACCAGATCCATCACCTGTGCTACTGGGAGCTCATGTGGGCCCATTCCTTTGAACAGGACTGGAAGAATGCCTACCATTACGCTGACCTGCTCTCCAAGGAAAGCAAGTGGTCCCAGGTAACACACTGACGCTGGCCTTCAAACCTACATTCAGTCACTGGCAACGTTCAAGGCAGTCTGGATGATGATGATGATGATGATGATGATGATGATGATGATATTGTGACTTGTAGGGACGGCTCAGGGCTACCTTCCCTATTCAGTTCCCTTTCTCATTGCTAGACCAAAGGGGAGGGGCAGATAAGAAGGGCCTTCAACAAGTCCATATCAGGGTGTCGTTATCCAACACGTGTATAACTGTTGCCGTAACTGAAGGAATTTAAGAGGGTAGTATTTGTAGTTGTCTCCTATTCACTTGCTACAGCGTAGGTGGGGAGGGCAAGGCAAGTTTATACTGTATGTATGCCATATATATTGTGCACTTCATACAAAAGCCATTCATAGTGCTGTGGAAGTTTGTTCCAGATATGTGGTCCCTAAAAACTAAAAGCCCTATTGGTTTGAACCCTGTGAACAGTAAGTAGGTCGGACCCTGGCATTTTTTGCTTTGTTATTCCTAACTTACAATGTCTTTCCAGGCCACTTATGTGTACCAGAAAGCCGCCATCTTGAGCATGCTCCCAGATGAAGAAGTGAAGGCCATGGGACAAAATGCAGAAGACCTGTTCAAGTGAGCAAAGGGAGACTCCCCCGCTTGCACTACTCCCAATTTTGAAAATGCTCCTCATCATTCATTGCGACCCATCCCCTTGTGTGGTTTAACAGACAGGTGGACGGCCTCCGCCTCAGGATTGCTGGGAAGTCGGTCCCAACCGAGAAATTTGCTGCCAAGAAGGCCCAGAGATGCTTCTCCTCCAGCCCCACAAAACCAGTCCTCCCTGCATTGGTGAGCACCACGGCCCCCTTTTATGAACCGTTTTACAAGTTGGTACAGTGCGAGTAAAATGCCCATGATCTTTTGTTTTCAAACCTTGTGCGACTCCAGGAAATGATGTACGTGTGGAACGGCTTCACGATAGTAGGAAAGAGACCAGAGTTGACATACAGCATATTGTCCACCATAAAGAAGGCAGAGGACCAGCTCGCAAGTGCTTCAAGTCAGTGAAATGCTTTGAAACTGTCGCTTAGACATTTTAAATTCAAATTGAGAAAAAAAAAGCCTTGAATACATGTCTAACTGTCTGACTGTCCGTGCACAGGCCAGTCTGAGTATCAGGTAGATGACCACTGTGTGGTCCAGCTGCTGAAAGGCCTGTGTCTGAGACAGCTGGGCAGTCTGGAGGAAGCCGAGTGCTGCTTCAACAACGTCATCTCCAGGTGAGACTGGGGGGCCTCGTGTGGCTAATAATCACACTCACACCTGGTGGTAAATAGGGGCCCTTTAAACTCCTAGGGAAATGACTTGCCTCTGTAAATGATGATCCTTACATGAGATGTTTCTAAAAAAACACGCATTATTGTTCGTGCAACTCTATGCAAAAACACATTTACAATGACTCATTACACTAATGCTGACTTGTTAATAACTAAAGCATCATGACATGTTGACCTAGAGCAAGACTTTGAGCTTCACGTTGTATTTGGGGGGGGGGGGGGGGGGGGGGGAATTATATTGCAAATTGGCATATTTTAACGTAATGCCCATTTTATTTATTTTACAAATTAAAGAAAAGAAAAATAATTATGCAAAACGTGGCAAAA
>JAOPJI010000101.1:7880902-7891946 GCA_027122695.1 Merluccius productus
ACACACACACACACACACACACACACACACACACACACGCACACGCACACGCACACGCACACGCACACACACACACAAAGGACATAATAGGAAAAGGACATCTGTTTCTGTCAAAAAAATATGTTTTATTGAAAACACTAGAGAGCCACAAAAAGCTTTGAATTTAATATCCTCTAAATGTCTGTGATGGACACTGATGCATAAATGGGTCGCTCTGCCCCCAAATAAATTTGTTTTTTTGACATCCACTTCAACCCAATTATTTAAAAAGCAGCAGCTCATCTTTAGGGCTGTTGCCCCCCCCCCTACCCCACACACACTCCCAAGAAGACTAAGACTGGCCTGACACTGTTTACATATCTGTGCCTGGCTGTGTCTGGCTTCCTAATAAAGCCATGCCATAGGCCTAGTGATAGAGAGAGGGAGGGGTAGGACCTAGATAAAGGGGGGGGGGGGGGCATAAATTACTTTTGTAATTGGTTTATGAAACAAACCACACTTTTGCCTCATTGCTTCCTAATCACATTCATCTGAATTATGTCTGTGATACAAAATGTGCACAGTTTGTATCACAGACACAGAAAACAATCCTGACCGCTACCCTGCAACATATGGCATGTAAAACAAATAAACACACACACACACACACACAAAAATCACCTTCCCATCCCGTCACCATGGAAACCAATTTCAGCGTATACACGAGCGAACATGCGCTTATCTCGGTCCTCATGATTCCGATACTCTATAAACACACACCTGTGAACACATAACAATTCATTTTTTGTCTTAATGCACCTATATGCTAGCCTGTGTTGCTTGGCAACCATTTTTTAAATGTTTTTTCGCATCGGGCCCAACAACGCCCCCTAGCTGTTCTACTATCGCTGTACCTCGGCCTCTTGTAAAGTCCTTAAAGTCCCCGTAAAGCAAAAGTAAATATGTGTTTTGAGTTTGTCACACCACAGAAAAACGTGTTATTAACCACCCAGCCAAATTCGCCAAAAAAGTATTTAAAATTAGGTTTCAAAATCGAGAAAGAATAAGCAGTATTCTCTGCTCTGAAGCACTGGGGGCGTGTCCGCTGAGGGTGCTGAAACCACGCCCAATGGTGCACAGGGGAGCCTCTCTCAAGTGTCAAATATCACTATGAGCAGAAAAATGGATGCTCCTTCTAGCAGTGTTATTGGACTTGTGCAGCTGTTCATGTTTTTATCTGAAATAAGACAGCCTCAGAAACTGCATGGCTTATTTCTCACCTAAAATGTTTTTCAGCAACACATTTTTGTGTACTATTTAGCTGTTAAATGAGATCGTTTGTGAGGCGGCCACCATTTGGTTTCCGGTTTGAAATCCGAAAGCAGCGCAAAGACTTCGCAATTGCTGAACTTGCTTGGGACTTTGTGTGAACCCTGTCTCAGCTTGAATTCAAACACAAGATTTGAAGAAAAAAATGTGTTTTGAGTAAGGAAGGAGGGGGGGGACATGTTATATCACCATTACGAACCACGACAACTTTGTGATAGTTTTTAAAGCTAGTAGCTAGTAGGTTACCGTCGTCGTGTACGAGCATTTTAATGAGCGCTGTGTAAATGCACCACACAATGTGTGGCGTTACACTGGAAGTGTTGAGAAGCTTAACCCCTCTCTCGGAGGCGGACATCAACACCTCGCTGCCGGTGTCCCTTTGTCGTGACGTCAAAGTACCTCGGAAAAGGCTCTTCAAAGTCACTAAAATAACACCGCTTGAGTTCGGGGAGGAGTACAACTTTCAGACTATTTGGCGGAGACTGGCAAACGCATAGGATTTTACACCGGTTTTCTCTAAATTAGTCTTATTTTAATTACAGTGACAAAGTGGCATATATTTTGTTGATCATATAAGACATATTACCATGTTTAAAAAATAAATAAATAACAGATTTGGGGTCCCTTTCAACAGTTAAGCAATGGCGCAGACTGTTTAAGTTGTATGTATCTATATAAAATATCAGAAATATATTTAGCGCTCTGCTAGTGCTATGTTCTTATGTGAGTGCGCTGATTAATAAATGCATTATTTGATTTTGAAACGGTAGCTTTATTTTGTTGTTATTTAGCCTTTCTGAGGCTATTGCATGGTTGAATCAATTAATTTTATATTATGAAAAAAATGGTCCCCCTCTTGCAAATTTTAACAGCCCCCTCAGTCACTTCATCCTGGCACCGGGCCAAGGGTGGCGACACTTTTAGTTTCAGCGCAAATGAGCTCCTAATAAATGAGAGTATGCCGGCAGTAGACTGAAAACGTTTTTGTGTGACTGTTTGCCCTTGATGTGTGAAGAAAGGGAGGCACTGAACAAAGGAGGATGATGATCAGGAGGAGGACATTACCCTGCCGGGGAAGGCTTCCCTCATGACATCATTGATCACAGATCAGATCACGAGAGCGAGAACGAGACAGCGACACAGACAGACATTAAGAGAGAGAGAGACACAGACAGACATAAAGAGAGAGAGAGAGAGAAAGAGAGAGAGAGTCAGACCCCAGAAAATCACCTGCTTCCACTCATCCCCATGTTCTAGAGCAACCCTGTTACAACAGCCAATCAACGGGGAGCACGCTGGCTGACACATAACATAACAGCTGCCAATCAGCAGGGGCTGGTGGCTTACAGCAGCAGCAGCAGCCAGAACTGCGGTGGTGGCGGTGCTGCTGTGGGGGTGCATGTGCACAAGGTGTGAGAGCAGATGAGGGGACGCCTCAGGATGTGGTCTCACTGTATCATTAATGTGTTACACATTAATGATGTCAGACAACGAGACCGGGGAAGGGAGAGGGGGGGGGGGCCCTCATGGAAAGGCATGGCGTGAAGAAAAACAGGGAGAAAACAGGAAATGAGAAAGAGAGATGGGGGGTGGGAGGGTGGTAAAAAAAAAAAGGATAGGAGACAAATAAGTAAGGGGAGCAGAGAAAGAAAAAAACAGATGCAAAAAGATGGCCATCGGCAATGGCGGGGTCCAATCCGACATACGAGTGGGAATCTCGAGTCACCATCTATCGTCGAATAAGGCAACACAATAGTGATGGAGCCCACTGATGAAAGCCCTTGCATTTGCAGTATTATGAATAAAATGAACTGGGGGTCGGTTGGCTTTCCCGCAAAAAAACAACAACAATCACAAGCGATGCACATAGTGACACGTTTTCCATCCCCCAGCAGTGGTAGTTTCACCAGAGAGGGTAGAAGGAACGACTTGTGTGTGAACCAGGCGCACTGTTTTTTTTCCCGCTAGTGTCTAGCAGGGGGCCGACTGCCAACTGACTGACGTCACACAGGCGACACTGTTTGGACAGCTGGGAAAGCCAATGGAAGCGAGGTCCAGAAAAACACACCTGCAAATGCAACTTATGGCCACAGGTGTCGCCAGAGAGAACGATACGGAAATCTTCGAGATCGCCGCTTTAAATCTCACGACGACGCGCACGGACTTGGAGCATCTGGCTGGAGCTCAAGAGCAGGTCGCCAACACGTTGCGCTAACCGTGAACCTGGTTTGCATGATCGAGCGCAGAGTAAGATTGTAATACATCTCATGGTAGGACTTGTTTAAAGGCACTCTGGTAGCAGTTTTATAAATATGACACTATATAGGGTTGGTTAATACAAAAAACCTGTACATTGTATTTCTGGGTACATTGTGTACATGCACTAACTCTTATGCAATTCATTCCGAGAGCTGATTGGCCGACGGCTTTTTCATGGTTTCCTGAGGGGGTGGAAAAATAAATAAATAAATAAAATAAAATAAAAACACCAAACCATATCCATTATTCCCTTTATTGAGCATCATTCATTCATCCATGGATTATTGCTACTTTTCCCTCCCTAAATGTGATATGTGATGATGAAAATAAATTATTAGGACCCCTCGTGTCTTTCCTCTTGTTCACACATAAAACCTTTCCTTTTTTCTTCACACGACATCTCATGTAGGTTACAATAGCGCTCGAAACCACAACCGTGACATAATTACCACATGGCCTAATTTGAACTAATAAATCCTGCTCTATAACAGTGGTAGAGATGATGAGTAATGATATGCCTTTCATCCACTTGCAGTTCTACATACAGTTCTCCATACGGACAAAACAACCGTGTGCTTAATGGAGAATGTCTCGTCTTAAGCAAGACAACTCAAAATGGCGTCCAACTATTACATTACACAAGGGCAAATTACAATGATTGTTGTGACATTGTGAATTATCCTGCAGGACTTAAAACACCTTGATGTTTTTGGTAGAGGATATTTTACATAACCTCTTATTGGACTTCAAATTGGACCGCTACCGCTTTCATACGCGTTAAAAAATAATAAAAACAAATGCAATAGAATAAAAAACAAACCGAAAACTAGACTGGAAATGCTCACCACCAGCATAGAGCGCATACACTTTCAATCAGCTCCCGCCTTAATCAATGAGTATTTTCACCACACAGCGGGCGGCGCCCAAGCACAATGCGGAGCGGCGCGGGGGTTTCTTCGGGGGCCTGCAGGAGTCCATTTATTCCGCCTCCGCCTGCCGCTTCATTTTATTCCCAGCTGATCAATTGAAATGGCCGCGATGGCGAGTATGCGTAGAATTCAATACACCTCCTCCGGCGTGAAGACAAGGGCGCAAAATAGTTCTGCTACAACTGCATTGGTTTGTTTCCAATGTTCTCAGGACTTTTAGGATAAAAAACAACACTTATAATACAAACTAGACGCACACTGTGTGAACCGTTACGTTCTCAAACATTCTCAACCTTGACAAAATACAACCCGCCAAAATCACCAGCCTCAAATAGTTTAGCATGAACGCCGACCCGAGACAAAACTAGACGGGCTCCTTCCCACTCGTCCTTTTTTCATTCATTTCGACTTCCTTGTTCCATCGCTTCCTTTCCTCCAGAGGTCAGGGGGGTCACACAGAGGTCTTCAGAGGGTCACCCACGTCCTAGCATCCATAGATATATATAGAGCACTGGATGTCTCGTCCGCGTTGCTGGCCAACGGAGTCCAACGTCCGCACATGGCGGCCATCTTACTCCAGGCAGCTCGGTCACCCATAACATGTGTTGTAGTGGTACATGTACTTTTTAGATAACCATAACTTGCTCAAATTTCATCCGATTTTCAAACGGTTTGGTTTGTTATAAATGTCAAATATGTAGTTATGACACTGCATACTTACATACTAAACAAAAACCTGTGAAGACGTTCTAGACTCACAGGGTTCGCACCGGCATCGCTCTACAACTGGACAGACGGGTTTAAGGAATCTGAACGATGCTGTTCTAATCTCTGTCTGTCTCTGTCTCTGTCTGTCCATCTCTCTCTCTCTCTTTCTCTCTCTCTCTCTCTCTGTCCCTCTCTCTCCCTCCCTCTATTCTCTCTCTCTGCGAGACAAGCCAGTACATTGCTAGCAGTGAGAGGACTTACCTTTATCCTTATCTCGTCATTGTTGCAGCTTTGGACCCAACGTTTCAAAGCGCTGCCTCTCGCAGCGTCACATATTATCCACTGTAGGGACACCTATTTGGGCATTCATCATGTTTTCTCACAGCACTGTATCCCATTTTCCCTACTGGAAAGGGCATCACCCTTTGGGACACTGTGATGTAGGGGCGGCATAGAGGGCACTTCATAACGGCACCCTTTTCGATTGGAAGGGCACCCATAGGGAACGTCAAGTTTAGACCATTGTAAGGGCACCTTATAGGGCACCGCATCACATTTTCTCCTCATTAAGATAGAGGCTAAAAAAAATAGTTTGCACTCAAAAAAAGGGGCAGAAATTCACCACGCCAGGAAGGGTGAAGGCAATCGGGTCGGCCGGCCCTGCCAATGAGGTGTCCCTTTTTTATTTTTCAGGGAGTTGGCAAACCTAGCTGTGCGTATTTTAAAATTTTTAAAAAAAGTTACCGTAGTGGTCACCGTAAACATAATCAAATAACCGTCACCACCGCAGTCAACCCAAAGATTTCTGCGTCAAACTCCTCCTCCTTTCCTCAAAATAAGCGCTCTGTGTCCGCATGCTGCACTCACCGTTCCAAAGCAGGAGGGAGAAGGGAGAGGAGAGGAGTCAGGGTTCAACGTTAATGTTTATTTTCAGTTCCCCGGTCGGGCAAGTGGGTCAGAAATCTACTTGCCCCGAAGTCAATGTATCTTAGATGCTCCACAGCCACCAAGTGTTCTGAGGTGACCATACTTCAGTCCTAGCTTAGTGTTTCAACTGATCGATTAGCTCAAAGGATTCAAAATCAATATTGTAAATTATTGATGAGTTGATACAGTCGTATTTTAGCCGTAGCAGTCGGTTAAGTATCATCACAAGATGACTCTGTGTTGGCCTAATTAAAAGACCTGTGTGGTGCGTATCTAGCTCAGCTCTGAGCTAGACAGGGCAGACGCATCTAAAGCGGCCACAAAAGTTGTCACCCTACGTCTGGATTTGTGTGTATAAACCCCACATTATTTTCACCCCAGGGTTATTGATACAGGCAATTTTCCGGCATGCGAGAGCTGCCGTAGTACACAGTTACAGGAACGCACAGCTAATGCATCCCATCTGATGGATTCAGATGGGATGCATTAGCCCACCTCCCCATGTGAAACTAATCCGGCGTGATAAGGCCTTGCCAGGATAGAGAAGCCTATAATGCGGACGGAGGATCTAATTGACTGTTGTAAATAAAAATAAGGAGCATAGTAAAACACTGGATGTGTCTGCTTGGTCGTACCAAGGGGGATCCACTGGAAGCCCTTGAGTGATTTCATGACATAACGACATAGACCAGTGGTTCCCAACCTTTGACTTTATGCGTACCACTAAATTGTCATTCGTGGACCACCTCATATGCAAACGGTTACAAAATAGCTAAACACACATGCAGTGGCTGAGCAAAGAGTGCCAGCCGCGCCCCCTTTATACACAATTATTACTGCAAGAAGGCCATTGGGAAACAGTGGAAAGAAATAGTCAGCAACGCTTCTTATGCTCCCAGTGTGTTTATTTAGTAAAAACAAATGAACAAAATATCAATGGAAAACATATGATGGAAAGCCACACTATTTTTGAAATAATAACAAGCCATAATACTATATTTACTGAACAATATTTATAATATATAATATATATATATAATATTATATTTTAGTTATCTATATTATAAAGAAAAAGCCTAGAGAAGGTTGACCTGCAGTCATTCATTACTGTCAATCTTAATCTTAGTTTCAACTGTTTATATTTTTGAGTTTGGTTTAGGTAGACTTGGTGTCTCTATTTATTTAGATGTTTTTTTGTTATGGGCTTTTGTGCCTTTCTGGGCGGGACAGTAAAGGGTGTTGGGAATGACAGGTAGCGTCGCTAGAGAATTGAACCCGGGTCACATGCAAGTATTATGGTGGTTGGTGTACTCGCGGGACGAGACATCGAGCAGCCCCCGAAAGTGTCACTTATATGAAATCATCAGTCCTATCAAATTGCACGAACTCTTTAAATACACAAAACGGTTGTTAAATCATACTTTGTTGTTCCAGGTTTCACCGGAATTGACTCGGAGTATGAGAAGCCTGAGGCTCCAGAGCTGGTGTTGAAGACGGACTCTTGTAGCGTGAACGAGTGCATACAACAACTGATTGACCTCCTTCAGGAGAGGGTAAGGTACACGATAAGCTCAAGGTTAAGCTCAAATCAAACACTAGTCATGGTGTTTTTCCACTTTCGATGGAGCTTTTGACTAGGCTCAAGAAATATAAATGGTTTTATATGCAGTCTGTTCACCACCAGAGGGAGCCAAAGCCATACATATGAAGCGTTGCTTTTTTCCCCCATTGAGATGAGAAGTAGATTGTCAAATTCAATAGTCAGATCATTAATTATCAATCAGTCAATCTATATTCTCATGTAGAATCCTTGATTATCTGTTAATCTTTGGGGTAATTCTGTGCTGAATTATGTGTGATGTGTGATGTTGTTTCTCTCTCATCAGGACATTGTTCCTGTGGATGGGTCCTATGAGATTAAAGAGCTGTATGTCTCGGACAACAAGCTGGACCTGGCCAAGGCAGACGCAGAGACTCTGCCTGCCGTGCAGATTGGCAAGGTAACAACTGAAATATCACTTCCTGCTCCCAAATACTTGTAGCAGTAGCCTAGTGGTCACATTCTTTCCAAACCGGATGGTTTAAGGCCTCACCATTTGAGAAACAGTTGGGACTATATTAATACACGCCCGCTTGACCAACACCAGAGATAGAGACAAATGGGGAGAGAGAAAGGGGGAAAGAGAGGGCAGTGCACAGGCACTGACATAGACTTGCATCTATAGCCACTGGGGGGTGACTCTAGGAGGTCACTTTTGTTACGTTCATCCACCCAACCATACACATTTGGCTGGCGTTCCCTTTCCTATTGGTGCCAAAACCCCTTCTGCCGCAGTGGCTGGTGACTTGACAACTTTTACTTAGCACAGCCAGGAATTACCATTAGCATTAAGCAAAATAAACCGACCGGCTCGCTATACATTATTCTGTTTATTACATGATTACTGACTAAAACTGGAAATGGCGTCCATAGCAACGGCCTGTTATTCATAGCAGCGGCCTGCTATTCAGAAACAACAGACCGTAGAAGGCAGTAACTGACCAATCAGAATGGAGCATTCAGCAAAGCCGTGTACCAAGTCGTGCTAGCGCCTCATGTAGCTCATGGCGTGTGGTTTGGTTTCCCCAGGTGGACATGCAGTGGGTGCAGGTGCTGGCGGAAGGATGGGCCACGCCCCTGAATGGCTTCATGAGAGAGAGGGAGTACTTGCAGTGTCTCCATTTCGACTGTTTACTGGATGGTAAGTCAGCAGCACCACGTGTTACTAATTACTCTAATCATTAGTATTAATAATACTCTGGCAGTGGACCCTACCACACACCACCTAAGTGGCTTTGCTGGGCTCCTCCGACACCAAGGACACAGGTAAATGTTGTATATAATGTTTATCCCAGTTCATTGGAGAGTTGGCAAGATGTTTCATCTTCGACATTAAATGTATGCATGTCAGAGCTCCTCCCGATCGTGTGTGGTGATGCTGGTTTATCCTTTGTTTGCCTTGATTACTGATGCACCACAGCCCCAGAGTCTAATCAGTCTGACTCGGGGCCAGGCGAGGCTGCTTAAACCAGCTATCGACCACACGCACACACTACACAAACACTAACTACTCTAATCATTAATTACTATTGAATTATTATTATTAAGTGTGGCACCTGTGTTACCAAGGTTACCAGCATTCCCATAGATGGAGCTAGATGCTCACAGAAGGTGTGGTGCGACTGGGGTAGTTTGAAACAGCGACCCTTGATGCTAGCTCGGAGGCTGATCGGCATTTAGCTTAGTCAGCATTGTTCCAGAGTTTATGCTGAATGCGTACTGCTCGTCTAAAAGCCTTCACATGCCTTACTTTCCATTCTGCTCACGACGGAACAGTTTAATACATTATCGAGACATTTAGCATTGAGACGGGTTTAATGTTTTTGAATTATCAGCGATTTGCTGGGTTATTTTGGTCAAAAATTGACGATAAAAATGAGACAGGGTACGCAACGCGTGGTCATGTGACTGGAATTCGAGATTGGAATACACTTGTGTGCCTTCTTTAGGCTGCTGTGCGGTCTCCTGTACACTGCTAATAAAGTCCTAACGTTCAATTCCAGAAGCATCAAAAAGTATTTTAATTCAACCATGCGTGCAGAGACCCTGTTATGTGTGTGTTTTTAACCATAAGTTCAAGTCCCTACTGCTGCCGTGGTACTTGTGTGCTGTGGTGTCTCAACGCACGTGGTCCATCGGGTCACACCAATATGCCGCATCCGTCTCTTACGTCTTTCTGTGTAATTGGTGAATACAAATGAAAACAGAATTACTATTTTCTATCTATTATATCTACATTTATATTGTATGTCGGAAGGAAGGGTGTGTTTTAAGATCATCCGGAAAAAAAAGGTGATTATTGTTTTTCTTGTTGTGTCATGGAGAGAGGAAGTGAAGGGTGAATAAGCAGAATATTAACAGTAGATATCAACGAGAATAATAGTAGGCAAATACCAGAGGGCTTATGTTTCAGCCAGTGGCACAGGAAACTTCACAGTAAAAAAGTTACAGCATACTTTTCCGCAAAACACCCTCTCCTGTCTGCATGTATGTATTGTAATAGTGAACTAATGGGGAGTATTTTCATTCTGGGCATCTTGTGGTTGCCTGAATCATTTGGGCGAAACGAATGTTATTCTATGAAACAAATGAAAACAGTATTGGCTCGGCGATCCCTTTGTGAGGGTCCAAAACAGTTACACTGGAACTGTAGTGATTACAGCAATTCCCCACGTATTGTTTGAAATTCCAAGAATGAGTCAATTTGCTTTTATTGTTCATGTGACCTCTGACCCATCAGAAGTGTATCGCCAAACAGCTATTGCAACACAACTGCCAGTAAATTGCGTGAAATGCAAACCAAATGCAACGCGCTCGGTATTTTATCATCGTCATTCATCAGCAGCTACGCCGCAAACAAAATCTGGCGTTTGGTTCTGTTCCAGTGTCCTGTGTGTAGACAATTAGGGTTTTTACTGGACACAAGCAGAAAACAATATGGTCGCCGGCTCCTCGGGTTCCCTCTTGTTTGTCCTGGAGGCGGGAAACCCGAGGCGAGGAAGAGGAAGAAGCCTCCAGTATTGATTGACACTACAAACCATCATTTGTCGATGCTTAGTTCCTTCCTCCTCAGGATGTCCCAGTCGAAGAATATATAGAAATGAAAAAAAAACAAGACGTTTGTCACGACGAGGAAGGATTGATTCGTTTCCTCGTTCCAACAGGTCAATAAAGGATCGCTGAGCTTCTGGGGGGGGGGGGGGGGGGGCCGGAAATTAGAAAATTTAAATTTAAAATTTTATTAAAATTAAAAAAAAGTTAAAAAAATTTTTTTGTGTGTGTGTGTTTGTGTGTTATCGGAAAAACAAACGAA
>JAOPJI010000101.1:7968063-7980478 GCA_027122695.1 Merluccius productus
TGTGTGTGTGTGTGTGTGTGTGTGTGTGTGTGTGTGTGTGTGTGTGTGTGTGTGTGTGTGTGTGTGTGTGCAGATGAAGACTACGTTGGCAGATGAGAAGAAGTTTCAGCAGCAGATCGTGGCCCAGCAGAAGAAGGAGCTGACCACCTTCCTGGACAACCAGAAGAGACAGTACAAGCTCTGCAAGGAAAAGATCAAGGAGGTCCGCCATGTTTGTTGTTTCTCTTCTTCTTCATCTTCCACTGTCACCACCTACTCTGTCGCTCATGACACATAGTCCTCCTAGCCGTCCTCTAGGCACACACAAACGCCAACACGCGTTGTTTTTTAAGTTTATGTTGAGTCACCCTGATCCTACACACGCGTGCACATAAACACACACACATGAACGGTAACATATTGGCGCACGGCGTGTAGGTGGTTGAAACAGAACAGATAATGAGAGCAGATTCCTCTGTTCTGAGTTGAGCTGCCCTGTGTTGACACGTGGCTCTAATGAGGTCAACAAAGAACCTATTGCTGGCAGAGTCTCCCGCCAGCCAATTACAATCCCCACAGACCTTGATCAGGCTTATATGTTAAGTATATTAGCCAGCGCTTTTACCTTCAGTCCCACAAAAGAGAAGAATTATGTAGAAGATGAAGAGGAGGGATTTTTTTTACTCTGAGGAATATTTGTAAGACGGTCTTCTAATCAGGTCATGATATAAACGGCTGTCGTTCACACGAGAGACAACGTCGTCATCGCTGAAATTCATTCGGTTTCAGCTTACGTGAAAAATGGACTCAGACGCTCAACATGAACATAACATAACAGTGGAGTGTTTTTATTGAGGCTGTATTTAACAGGTTAGTTAAAGTCAGTGTTGGAACTTGTCATCATGTGGTGACAGTACAGCACACAAAACCAACATTTTGAACACGTAATCTGCATAAATAACAAGACGCCAGACTTCAGCGCCCACGTTCTTTGATAGCGATATTCTGTTTATCACATTCACCATTTCATGAGGTTTGATTTGAAACCAAGGGTGGGCTTAGCGTGGACAAAGCGTGTTGGCTGTCCAACTGCGTTCCAATACGGTGATGTTGACAGGGTACAATACAGTCAGTGTGATGTGTGGGCTGTTCTTAATGACGCCAGGAGTTTCCTACCATCTCGTGTCCTCATAGTCCCTCACAACCTCAGCATGTCTTGCTTCCAACAGTTTGATCTTCAAACCAAGAGCGGGACGCAGTAGTCCATATTTTACAGATACAAAATATTTGCAGATATCAGATACTGAAGTAATCATTCAAATGGTATTTGTAATTGTAATTGGTAATGGTAATTGCCTTGTCCCATACCTGGTTACTTAACAACAAGCCTCTCTGTTCACCTCTCCAACCGGGTCTCCGCCTGTACCTGCCGATCCCACACCCTACCCCCCCCAGGAGATGAACGAGGACCACAGCACACCCAAGAAGGAGAAGCAGGAGCGGCTGTCCAAGCACAAGGAGAACATGCAGCACTCCCAGGCCGAGGAAGAGGCCCAGCTCCTGGGCCAGCAGAGGGTCTTCTACGAGAGGAACTGTCGCACCTTCAAGCGCAAGGTCATGCAGAAGAGACATGAGTTTGAGCAGGAGCAGATCCGAGAGGTGGGGAGGCCATGCGGCCGTACTGGAGTGTTTTAGACAATCACAAAGTTTTTTTTAACTTTTCAATTACCTGCCTCCTGCCAATATGGACGGATGGATAGTATGATGAGAAAACAGTAACTTTTTGGTGAATTCAACAGCAGCCAATTTTAAGTTAAGTTTTTTCTTTGTTAGTTTTTAATATTCTCACACACTTTTCTGCATAAAACATTGTCAAGTGTTAGTGGGATGAAGAGGAATTTAAGCATATTAGAGAATAAGCAAGGCAGCAATGCTGTAATCGGCAAATCTCTCGTGTGAAACTCAAGGACATTTAACAAAAGGGTTCTGTTGAGCAATTGGCCAGAACTTAGAATTAGGTTTTAGACAATATCCCTAAAGTGCCCACTGATACAGTTTGTGTCGCTACCTGATGTATATTGTATTATTATATCATAGATTGATTAGATTCTGCCTGTTTAGAGCAAAGGAATCGGTGGTGGTGGTCAATAAGGACAAGACATGAATCGGATTGTCATACTTTTGTATATAAATCACAAAAGTTCTACTAATAGAAAAATGTGCAAAAAGAAAATATTTATTGATCTAAGGAGAAATTGTTTCTGATAGAATTGCTCTGCTGAAGATGCATAGAACACAGAAAGTAGAATAAATAAAGTAGAATGCATGCATACAAATAATACCACAAAGGTAGGTAAAGCCCAATTTATAGTCACCTTGATGCGCTGTTGGTGAAGTGTGCAGACGGCCCGGACGTGGCGTTTATACGCGCCGTTCCACCATAACGTTTCTGTGGACGGGCAGTTCACACACTGCTTGCGGAGCTTGCACAGTTCACACATGGCGGCTATAAATTAGGTTTAAGGTAATACAAATATAGAAAGATTGCATGTATTATGTTGTCATTCTGATGGATCCCCCCCCCCCCTCAACCGCCCTGTGTGTTCAGGAGCTGAACAAGAAGAAGACTCAGAAGGAGATGGAGCACGCCATGCTGACCAGACATGATGAGTCGACGCAGGAGCTGGAGCAGCGGCAGCTCAAGACTCTGCAGAAGCTGCGCATGGACCTGATCCGCCTGCAGCACCGCACTGAACTGGAGAACCAGATCGAGTACAACAACCTGCGGGAATGAGAGCTCCACCGCAAGCACGTGCTCGAGCTCAAGAAGCAGCTCCAGGATTTCCACTTCAAGGTGGACCCCCGTCCAGGCAAGGAGCACGCCAACGCTGATGCCCTGTCACGACGGGATGCATGCCTGGGCTGGACCCCAGTCGACCAGAGGCTTCATCAAGCGGTGAAGGAGTGTGACAACACGCTCCCCACCAGGGGGATCCGGGGGCTAATGGTGGACGGCGTGTACCGCCGCCATCCACTAGCCGGCGGCAGAGAGCACCACTTTCCTCACCGTCATCAGCCAGATGGGGAACACCTGGCCACGGGAAGGAAACGAGCGGGCAGACATCTTAAAAGGCGGCCGAAGACTCACTCCAGGAAAAGGAGGAACAACGGTCCAGGAGGAGGCCGTTGATACAGACACTATTACTCGTGGCTCATGGAGTCCATAGTGTAGTTTATGTATTTCCTGTTCACTGTGCTATGTGTGAATAAATGCCTATTAAGGCTTAACCTGGATCCAGTGCGTGGTACTTACCGTGAGGACTCAGACATTGGTGAACCGGGTTGCCACTATATATATATATATATATATATATCAACAAAACTTTTTTTAAAATGTAATTGGCTTTAGATTTACCCTCGTGGTGCACACTTTCTAACACACTTGTTCTGTATAAGTAGGCCCTATATACAGGAATGTGTATGTAGGGTATGTAGGGCCTATGTATATAGGGCATAGGCCCTATATACTATTCTATAACGTTCCTAGTGTGGCTGATCCAATGACAAGGACATGACCAAGGGCTGTGTTGGAGGTGGGAGCATTGCTCCTGGCCCCTATTGTGATAAGCTTTCACTCAGAGCTGTTACACTTCATAACATTGCTCCCGCTTAAGTTTGCCCCCCTCATTCAGTGTTATCCCAGTGATTGTTGGGATTAGGAGTTACCGGATATTGGCGTTGTGATTACCCGATCGTCTGTTATTGATTGATGATTCATTCTGTAACGCCTTCTTCTTTTTCATAAGTATGAAAAAAGTAGGTTGAGTCAGTATGGACTCACTCTATTCTTTTGTTCACCGCCTTCGCTGATCATGAGAGAACTGGGGTTTTATTGTAGCTGTCGTGCTTTGCACATGTATGGCTTTGAGTCCGGTGTGCCCCGGGACTTTGGTCCAGCAGGGGTACATTTATCGGGCTCCGCTCACAGCTTCACCTAAGCCCATAAGGCAAAGCCTAGGCGGCGTAGACTACTAGAATAGTTAGTTATGCTATTTTAACTCTAGTTCTATGATTGTAGGTGTACAATCGTCTAGTTTCCCACCTGCTGTACCCTCCATTGCTGAAATAATAGCGTGGAGGACGAGTGCCGCTCGATGCAGCCTTATATACACAGTGCCATGGGAAATGTGGGTGACCCTAAGTGTGTAATACTTAGTAATCCTTGCGCTATATTCTCTCTTCCTAGTCGCATGGTTAAAGGCCTTTACACACTGGGGGCATTTTTTTCGTGGGATTAATTCGCACGTAAATATATTTTTTCGAACTGTTTTTGTCATGAGTACTTTCACATAGAACGCAAATGTTACGCGGCGAAAAAGCGACGTAATTTTTTTTTGGAAGGAGGTCGATTTTTCTGAGCTTTCGCACAGCGAATAAAGGCATCAACCAATCACATTGTGCGGAACGCACGTTACAACGTCACGACAATGGCGGACCTGTTGATTGTTTGTGTTTCTCATCACCCTGTATTATTTGATAAAGGCGCTAGCATCCCCAGAAGGACCTCAAACTGTCCCACTGATATCCTAAAATATGTCCGGAACCGGCCGTGGTAGAGTTTCAGCTCTTGTATGAGGCAGTGGAATTCTCCTTCTCTTTCTCTACCATTTTAAAATGGGATGTACCCAAAATCTCCCCTTCTTTTGTCAAGTGAGGAGGACAAGGACAAGATCATCATCACTGGATGATGTTGAATCCATCATTTTTTCTGAAGGATGAGCTGGCGCCAATCTTTTCGAACCATTTATTGAACAATTGTTGCAAATTTGCATCGCTGCCTGTATGAATAGTTGTGATGCGAAATACTGTCTTCGCAGGCGAGTATTTCGCATTTTTGTGTCATTTATTCGTCACGCCCCCGGTGTGTAAAGGCCTTAATGCTGAGCACTTCTCTTCAGTCTACTGACTTCATGCAGATTACCGTGTCTTCCAGCGCCCTCTACTGGGCTCCCTTAGATAGACAGGCGAAAGTATGAAGTGGTCAATTTATGAAAATGGGCACCGTGATGTCATTTATGTACGAAAATACACAAAATTTGTTAAACTTGTTCTATGTTGCTAGAATGTTTCAAGGTATAGACACCTTGAATCGGATTTGTGATTGATAGAAATATGTAATTTTCTGACTGCCATTTTGACATATTTCAAAAACCTTTATCTAACTTTTGATCAGATGTGTCAATAGATCATGTCATGTGAACCGAATTTGGTGAAATTGTGGCCAGTGGTTATTTAGAAGATTCTTGAAAAATTTCGGAATATTTCACTGTACAGCAAAATATATCCAGACGGACTTTATGGGTCCAAGAGGCAAATATGTTCAGCATGCAAAATAAGTCCTATATACCAAGTTTCATGAATTTTCGTCTGATCGTTTGATTTTAACTGCAAGTTATAGAGCCCCCTATAGGCAAAATGGTACCAAACTTTTTGGGGGACCTGTTTATCACGGAGATCTGTCTGGTCGCCAAATTAGAAAAAACGTTACCCATGTGCGGCTGAGGTATGGGCGTTACTAGGACAGAATAATAATAAGAATAAGAATCCCTATGGTGCTCCCACTAGTCAGTTGCGGACATAAAAATAAGAGGTTGCGGCAAGCAGGGGGGGTTAATGGTTTTAGAAGGGTTTTAATAATGAACGTAGGCTATTTAGCAGCTATTTCATATGTTTAAATCAGGTCAAAATTTACCAAAAAGCTCTACCTACTAATAATAACGGGTTGGTATTTTAATAAGCATGAATAGAACAGGTGGCAACGTTTTTTCTTTTATGGCAATCATCCACAATATCGTCTGTGTGTTTTCTCTTACGCTCGTCCTGCCATGCAATTTCATAAAAACTTTGCACATTGTTCAAACCACCTTATTTGTACTCTCATACTATGGAAGCCGTGTGTCTTCTGAAACTTTTAGGTTACATTGAAACTCCTGCCTTAAGAGAGTCGGACTTGGACCAATAAATGGATCCGAAAGCCACTGACGTCCATGCAGCAATCTTATTTGATATTGTATTCAATATTGTATATTAAAATAACACTGTTGAAATTAAAAGGAAAAACGATTGGTTGATAAAAACGCGATTCTGCAGCAGTGGCCTCCGCTGGCTCCGATTCAGACAGGGAAAGATAAGCACTGTGAATTTTGTCTTTCTTTTTTCTTTGAATATTCGTTTTGAAAACCTAATAATTATCCAGAGGATAATGTATTTGGGCCAACCCTAATGCAGGCTACAGTAGGCCTGGTAGATTTGTAGGCCTAACATGTTAGGCCTATCTTGCAAATTGCATATTATCACAATCATACTCATTGGGATTCATGTCAATACATATGAGTGGACAGAAGGGTGAGTGTGAGCAAACATTGTCAATGTGACAGCCTATATTCATTTTTATTTTTATTTCAAGGTGCTATAGACAATATCCTGAACATTAATATAGCAGCAAACAACTATTGGCTATGAAGAGATATAGTGGATTAATGGCGTCCTGACCAGAGAATGAAGGCACCCTCCCTCTGTGTGTGTTGTCATCTGAGCTTCTATTTTCTGTTTTGGTAGCCGGGCCGGCCGGGCGTTCATGATAACGCACGCGCTGTGCATGAGATGAGTTACGAAGGTAAAGAACACTCCCAATTGCTGTGGTTTGAGATGCTGGTGCTCTAGTGCGACATCTTGTGGCTAAATATATCGTCTAGTGGTGTACTGGCCATCTGGCATACCGGCACAAATCTGTCTGTCTCTTCTCCAGTCTGGCCTTCTCTATATGTGCCTGTCATTCGGGGTGCGCATAAGAGTGTTCTGCATGCTCACAAGTTTGGCTCACTGGCGAAACTTGTAATTACGTCATAGGCTCCAAATTTTTGAGTGTTGTTGACCTTTACCTTAAACATGCAACGGGCGGGGGGTTTCCCACTAAATACATTCAAGGCAGAATTTATTTCCCAGTACACCCCATCCACGTTTATATAGCCTGCATGAAACAACACAGTAAACACGCCTGGGGGGAAAGTATCTAAGACGCGGTTTTAGTAGTCCATCTTCAGGACATTGTAGTGTCGCCATGGTAGACCCACGTCAATGCATTATTATGTAGCTTATTGTAACTGCAGTGGGATTCTCTTAGCACCTCGGTTGTCTTTTCCAAATTTCTTATGAATACTCCCTCACATCTTACCTTGACCTCATCATGGTAAAGGAAAAGTGGTTTGGAAAGTACATAGGACATAATTTTTTGGACTATTTGACCGCAGCCAATCTGTAGAAGCTAAGAGGATTCCACAGGAAATAGGTCAATTGCCTTCAATCAGAACATAGTCTTTATCACCATCTGGTGGCTGCATGGTGCAATTGCGATGGTTTGTCCAATTCTCTTCGCCCTGACCTTTAAATATATGGAAGATTTTCAATGACTAATTGAAATGCAATCACTATAGCCACACATAATGAAATGCAATACATATCTGCGTTTGCTTTTCCATACTGATGCGCATTTATCACACCATAATTAAAAGCAAAACACAAATTGCATTGCATTTCATTGTGTGTTCTGTCAAAAACATAATGAATCATAATGAAATACAATAGGAGGTGTATTGTTTTTGTGTCTTATGTGCCGTTCGTGCCACAATTAAATATAATCCATCCCATTGCATTTCTCTCTGACCAGGGGGGTGTCGCCAAAAGTGACAAAATGCAAAGCAATGGTCTTCATTGCTTATCGTACAAAAATTGCTTTTTGTAATCAACTATCCAATCACAGTCTGGGGGGGCGGCCTGGGGGCGGGGTAGAAGTAGAACCGAAGTCAGAGTTGGCGGAACGATTAGGTTAGCAAGCTAATGTTGTCATATGAAGTAGGCTACCATCAAAATGGCAACAAATAACACGGTCGTAGATTTATTAAAGGTGGCTGTCGCTGCGATAGAAGCAGGCACCCCCAGGCCAGCCCCCCCGAACACTGCAGGCTACTTTTCGAAAAGCAATGAAGACCATAGCTTTGCATTTTGTCACGTTTAGAGCGACGCCCCCTGGTCACAGAGAGAAATGCGATGGGATTTTTTTTATTCCTGACAATTTTTTAAGTACGTTTTATCTTTATTACCAAGTTTAGTTATTTTAAAAGGACATGTAGGAGACTAAATTACATTTAGTTATTTTTGTAGGACATGCATCAGAACCATGGAGATTTTAAGATGGAGACATGTATCAGATCTATCAAACAACCACTAATTATGCTTGAATATGATCAGTCAAGCTGATGGACTGGAATAAGTATGACTGGTACAAAAGTTGTTAAATAAACAAGATTTTTATTGTAATAATAATAAAATAATTCATTTTATTTGTATAGCACTTTTTAAAGACCCAAAGTCACTTACAGAATGAAACAAAGAAAAACAACAGTACTGCATACATACATACATACATACATACATACATACATACATACATACATACATACATACATACATACATACATACGTGCACAAGCCCCTCAACACGTCACACACTTGTGTCTGGTTAGTAATGCCGTGTCCCCCCTGGGTGTCCGCCTAGGAGGTGTGTCTCCCCCTCCCCCCGGGGATCACAGGGGAGGGAGGCGGGATGCGACCCCTCAGAGATGCCCGGCTGGGCGCCTTCACCTTCTTCGCCTCGGCTCTCCCCCACGACGTGTGCGGGAGCAACGGCCTGCCGCTCACCCCCAACTCCATCAAGATCCTGGGCCGCTTCCAGGTGCTGAAGACCTTCACCCACCCGAGGCTGTGCCAGTATGTGGACATTTCCCGGGGGAAACACGGTATGACCCCCCCCCCCCCCTGTAGTAGGGCCCCCCCCCATCATGGATAGATCATACATGATGGATAGTATCACTAAAGCTTTCGTTTTGTCACCAGGATAAAGATAGACTATGATTATGACTATGTGATTGTGGCAAAACCTGTTTGCATCCATATTTAGTCACACACTTTTTATCCAAGGAGTTAAGTGAGGCTGATGCACAACTTTATAAACACGTTGGTTGCCTTGTCCATTATAATCTGTCTCATTGTTAATGGACAGCTTTTTTTGCTCTTACACATATATTACATATGATAACACACAGGAAGAACAGGCTGGCATTGTTTATGAAAAATGGTAATACACTTTATTTGTAAAGCACTTTTCAAAACACAGTCACAAAGTGCTTTACAGAACAAGATAACATACTACACACACATAAACATAATGAAAACCCAGCCTAAGACCTGTATAATGTATAATAACAACAAGAAAAAGTAAGTGATGAAAGTGGAATAGAAACTTGACAAACAACAGATTTACTTTTTTTTTTTTTTAAACAACCTGTAAAATGTACGTTTACATTCTAAGCAACAATCATACATCTTTCACAGAAATTCAATATTAACATCATTACCAATCAATACCAGTATTTACTGAATAACACCATGAATAATAATTGTTTTTTGCTATTCCCATGTAGAGCGTCTGGTTGTTGTCGCAGAACACTATGAGAGCAGCTTAAGCGATTTCCAGAGACAGGGGAAAACAGCAAGGTATGATGGGTACTGTAGTCCCCGGCTAGCATGGGCCGAGGTAGCGACGTATGGGAAACCTGCTATGTAGACATCCTCGTCTCTCAAGTACATTACATAGGGATGGGGGTACACATACAAAGTCCATGTGCAGTTCCCGGTTCAGACGTGTCTCGTCTGTGTTCCCCAGCCCTGACACCGTGCTGCAGGTGGCCTACGAGGTGCTGGAAGGCCTGGTGTTCATGAACAAGCACAGCATGGTGCACAGAGCCCTGGCTCCCAACAACGTGCTCATGGACTGCAAGGTAACGCCAGCTATGTCCGCATCTGACCCCAAGTAAACAAACGTGATGGTTGAACATAAGCAAAGTGGGGAGATGTAGAACAGTCCTCACGACTGTCGATAAAGTATGCTGATCCGTTTGACATTGACTTTGAATTCTGTAATTTTCCAGGGGAATGTCAAGCTGGCCAAGTTTGGCCTCTACTACATGACCGACCGTGGAGGCGATGTGGACTTTCCCATCGGGTAGTTAACCTCTCTCTCCTAATTCATCATCGAGACATCTCAAACGCAGGCACCTCTCCAGGCCCCTTTTTGGGTCCGACGTTGACCTTTGTCTGTTTGCTGACCCGTGTCTGTTTACTGTTAGTCAATTCATTGGAAGAAAAGTTAAAAAGCGAAAGTGATTCATGGTGCCCGTGGTGTTTCATAAAAAACAGGTTGAGGGTATCAAAGTAGCTTTTTGGTTGAAGCACCGTCACAGATTGTTGGGCTTTCATCCTAATCCTGAAGCCTTTGTGTTTGACCGTGTCCCTCTGTGTAATATCCTTTCACGGGTTTAAAAGATGAATGATTGCGTGCATTTGTGTATGTGTGTGTGTGTGTGTGGACAGCAAGCGAAAGTGTTTACTACATGCACATGGGCAAATGCACACGGTCAGCCCTATGGGCACACACACACACACACAGATGCTGTTTAGTAATAATAATACACATCTGGCTTCAAGTGATAGTAGGCACATCTGTCAAAGCCTCCTGGGTTCCCCTGCATGCGCCGGTGTGAGAGAAATGTAGGCAATTTAAAAATATTAAGCTGGAGTAAGTGCATGGCTTGCAAAATGTCACATATCATTTTGTCCTGTGGGCGATGGTATGGAAAGGACACTCCAGTCTATAATCTACTCTTGCGGTATCTCACTTGAGCTCACTCTTCGGTTGGTGGAGGGGGGGGGATTTTTTGGGGGATAAAGTTTGCACTGTTGGTGAGCTGTTCTGCTCCGAGTGCGCCGTCGACTTACAACACACAGCCCCTCAATCATTTCCACGCCACATGGTCCGAAAATGAACTAGCGGGCAAGAGAAAAGAAAACGCTCTAGTCTAGTTGGGTTAAAAAGCTCTGGGGGGGGGTTTCTGTACGGTCACGTCCTCATCCGTCGCCCTCCCCTGCGATCGTCCCCGGCAGATACCCGTCATATCTGGCCCCGGAGGTCATCGCGCAGGGCTCCTTCCACGCCGGCGACCCGGCCAACGAGGAGGCCCCGCCTCCCTCGGGGCCCAAGTCCGACGTCTGGTCCCTCGGCGTCCTGCTCTTCGAGATGTGTGCGGTACGGATCGTTTTTCTGGTCACAAATGCGTTAATGCCGGTACCACAACGGTTATGTTCAACTACACATTTTTTTAATAAAACATTAATAGTTAAAACAGTAGGGGGAAAAAAAATCCACTGCCATTCGAAGTATTAGAGTATATTAGTTTATTGTTTACTGTTGAGTGTTTGCCTTATATATTTAACTATAACTAAGTTTGTCTATTATTGTATTGTATTAAAAAAAATTTAAAAATCCTTTATTCTACTGGAAATTCAATTTCCTTGAGGGAGTCATCCCAAAGGGATCAATAAAGTCTAGTCTAAGTCTCTTAAGTCTAAAACATTTTACACTCTTTTTTTTGTAATGTTTCAAATAATGTGAATCTGTGATTTCCAGGGCAGGCGATTACTCCAGAACATTGAAATAAGCGACAGGCTGAAGTTCATCTTGACCTTGGGTACGTTGCGTTGAAGCCGCCGCCGCGTTCCAGATGTGATGAAAGCTGCTTGATGAGCCGCTCTAACATACTTCCTCTAATCTCCTTCTCAGGCTGCATGGATGACATCGTCACTGTCCTTGCCGAAGAACACGGTTGCCTAGATACCATAAAGGTAGACAAAATATAATAACACCTGTTCATCATTACACTATTAATAGAGTTAAGGTGCAGGATGGTGGTGTTTAGTGTGTTTCGTGTTAAATATTTGAATCTGTCACACATTTTTTATTTATTTAAACAGTATAAGATGATATAATATATTTGTCAGTGTTGATGGAAACGGAAACTGAGTTTAAGTGTAGATGGCGTTTAGTGTGTTTCATATAAAACGGTTGAATGTGATTTTCCGTCATGGTTTGCGGCGTCGTGAGCAGCGGAGTGCCCACGGGTCGTGACGGCACTACTAAATGTCCATGTGTCTCACAGGATCTTCCTGAGAACGTCCTGGAGTTATTAAGGAAATGCTTGACTTTCCTCCCATCCAAACGGTAAATATAGCCTCCGTTGAAGATAATATCTGGTTAGATCACATGATGCCATATCTATTATCTGGGAGACGTTGGTCACAAGTAAACCGCGAAAGGCTTGCAGGGCCCAAAGACAAACAAGATGTCCTGGAAAGGATTGAAATCTTTTTATGTCTGAGCTGGGCACTTTATTTGAGTGTTTTATAATCGTACGTGTGTGTGTGTGTGTGTGTGTGTGTGTGTGTGTGTGTGTGTGTGTGTGTGTGTGTGTGTGTGTGTGTGTGT
>JAOPJI010000101.1:8085011-8101518 GCA_027122695.1 Merluccius productus
TGTGTGTGTGTGTGTGTGTGTGTGTGTGTGTGTGTGTGTGTGTGTGTGTGTGTGTGTGTGTGTGTGTGTGTGTCAGGTATAGACGATGTTCGCAAACAGAAGCCTGGGCATTTAGAGGCGACTGTTGACTGGTTCAAAAAATACAAGCTGCCAGACGGAAAGCCTGAAAACCGATTTGCCTTCAATGGACAGTTCAAAGACAAGGCAGGTCACCTTTGAATAGTGTTACATTTTAAATAGGAGCAGAAAACAAGGAGTGTGTGTGTGTGTGTGTGTGTGTGGAGAAAAGGATTAAAGGATGGGCTCTTTTTATGCTACATTTTAATGCATAAAGTTGGATTGAAAAATGCTAAACTGCATGAGGATTTGATGCACCGAGACACATTACAGAACATGTACTGTTTAAACTGTTATGTCTCCGTCCGTTATTTGACATTTTGTTTAGGATTTTGCCCTGAAGATAATTCAATCCACTCATGAGCACTGGAAGGCCCTCATGCAGAAGAACGCTAACAGTGGAGAGATAGAATGGTGCGTGTGTATTTATCTTTATTGTTATTTATATGCACGGTATATATTTATCCATCTTATAGATATATTTATTAAGTACCATTGACACATCATACAAGTCAACAACATTTTTGTTTTATATTTTGGAGTGGGCCGGTGGTTTATTTTAATTTTTTTTTTTCATTGACAGTAAAAATACTTCTGTCTGTGAGAGCCCCTTCACATGCAGTTCGGAGGACGCCAGAAAAGTGGTTGAATCGGTAAGATGAATGAATAAACATAAGTGAATATATTTATCTGTGTCCTTAAAGATGCTGTGGGTAAGATTTAAGAGCTATAATCGGATTTTAATTTTTTAGAAATGCCATAGCCATCCTTCACCTATTGCTCTGAATATATTTTTTCTGGTTGACTGCGCCAAATTTAGGCTCCTGGTTAATTTCTGATCAATCAGGGCATCTGTTCACTGATTGGTTCAGCAAATCTATCTTGCCTGTCAATCACATTCGCGCACACAGCGTTATCATAGCTCCACCACAGTTGCATGTATGCAACGTAAGGACGTGTGTTTGCTTGTTTATTTCTCTCTTTACAACTCTCAAGTCTTACATCACCTTTAATGTTGTATTCAATATCATTAATTCATGGTTCTTTCTCAGGCTCCTGCATTGAGTAACGCCCTTCCTTTGTCTCCTGTGGGTAAGTTGACACAAAAACACTTGGTTACTAAGTTAAACAATGCAACATGTATGAACTCCTCAAACGAGAGGCTGTGTCAGTGAGTGGTGACTACTACAACTTCATGGTTAGTTTGATTGTTCTTAAAGGCCCCATGAAATTAAAAGTACATTTTCCCAGTGTTAGTCCTGTGTTAGTTGTTCAGTTATCTCTTGTTGCATGCCAAATATGTCAAAAAATGATTTCTGAATATTTTTACATCAAAATCCCTGTCTTTTCTATTTCTGTAAAATGGTTTTGAATGCTTGATGACTCATCCTGCGCTCAGGGGCGTTGACTAATTTTACGTCCAATTAAATGTTTTCTCAAGTTTTATTGTCCCTCCCCCATGACTATAAATCCTGCTAGTTACCAACCGGCATGGGTGGCATGCGCAACTAGTTGTTGCTGTGTTTTTTTATTTCTTTTCATCAAGTGTCTATAATAACTGCACACTCAAGTGTCACTGTCTGTCAATCTGTGACGTAAACACACATTGAACGATTTTACTTTCCAAAAAACAAGATATATTTACTTTTTTAGTGGTAAAGGTCTGATAAGTTTTCACCAAAAATAAATATATTAATAAATGCCCGAATTAGCTAGTAATTTAAAGTCCAACTAATTACCTGGCGATTAGCCCTAACATTACACATTGCTTTGTTTCCCTTATACTGCTCTAAAACCTAAAAATCACAAGCAGAACAAAACTGCTAGGAAAAGTGATGTCTTTAAGCTAGGCGTAGCCATGCTACACAATGGAGCACGATCTCCTAATGTGATTAAGATATTATTCTACACTATGCCCAATATACTCCTCCAACTGGCTGGACTGGACCTAAGACTGGGTTCTTAATGAGAAAATCTCAGTATGTTATTGAACGCAAATTTTTCTCTTAAAAAAAAAAAAAATGTACACCTACTATGACAGATGTTGTGCAGGTAATGCAGTATTTTTTTTCTTTATTTATACTTGATTGTGCCTTTATACATTTATTCCCTTGTACAGTGGACAAGTGGCATTTTCTCTAAAGGGATTCAGACGTCCTCAAGATGGTGCTCAAAACAACAAAAGCTATGGTCCACTGAAAGACCTACCCATGCTATGTCTCATTTTGTAAGCACTCCATCCACATTTATGCAGAGGGTATGATCTTTGTTTTGGTCCCGCCAACATTTAATATTAGACAATATAACTATAATGACATTTTGAAATGCCCTTTTTCAAACCCATAATAAGGTTTGAAGGTAAAATAACCTTTGGAATATTTTGTTTTAAACAAAACTTTATTTGAGGCTTGTGGAATACAAGGACATTTTTTTAAGATGTTTGCAAAATAATTAAGTTGATCACGTATAACTGGGCTACTGGTGATATAAATTGAATAGTTTGTGTGTTTCTTGGGCTGAAATATTGTAATAATTTCCACTTTCTAAAAAGCCAGTGCTCAGCAACTCAGGTTGCATGTTAAGCGTGTTATGTGACCCATCACGCTCAGTTGAGCTTTTTATTTTAAGGACCACATTTCTTTTTGTACTGAGCAAATAAATTATTCATTTGAATGAATAAATAACCATATGCTGTGACCATTACTTTCTTTGCCCTGTTTTACACAAAAACGCACCTTTCCATTGGAAGAAAATGTATATAAATGAAGGCATGCATATTAAGTTGAGTAACGAATCAAAGTGCATTAAATAAATATAACCTTTATTAAAAACACCCACATCTTAGCAATAACAGGAATGATATAATGAACAGCTTTCAAATAAACTGCGTTCAGTACATTACATTACTTACAGTATGTATCCTTTAATTCCATTTTTTAGCATACCACACTTCAGGAAAACTAGGGAAGCCTTTTTAAAAAAAGCAGGAATTTGCACTTTTTTAACCTTTTTAGTGTCTAATTGCAAACCTCTGCTTATCAACTGCTAGCACAACATCAGAGCTTAGCACCTTTGTTCATTAGTTAAGCTCTGAAAGTCATTCAAGTAATGTTGATCCTCGTATGGCTATGCTTAAAACCCGCTATGAATCACCTTGGCTTACTCAACTTGCTACTTCAGCTGGGTCCTGTACAACATAATCTTTTTATAATTTCTCTACAAAATGGGAAAAGTACAAATACTAATTTTGAATGCTTTTGCTAACAGGATCCTATAACTGTAAACATTGCTGTGTGGACATGGAGTCTAGTATTTACAAAGACTTCCTACATTTATCTGACTGGGGGTTTTCTGTTAACTAAAAAAAATAAAGAAAATGTGAACTTTAGGATTGGTACTTGATGGATTAGTATATTTGACAAAACTACATGAACCTACAATATCAACAACAAAGAGTGAGTTGTATTTGTGTAATACAAATGCATGGTATGTACAATGTGACATAATTTATTTTTCCTTAACACATTTACAATCTATTTTAAATAAAGTAATTCTTTATTACATTTTTTTCCTGAAAAAGAAATGAAGTGCTTTAAGAAATTGATAGAATATATGTTAAAGATTGGGGTCACTCATACATAACTCATTCCATTATATATCACATCAATTAAATCAAATAAACGGGGCAAAAATGACCATTATACAATTGCTTAGTGGTTATAAATAAATTGTAACTATACCCAAGCACAAGAATGTGCAACTACTTTAATAACTGCCCTGGCCTTGCTTTTTTAGCAAAATAAAACTACATTACTCCTCACAAGTAAGTGTCATACTTTCCCTTTAGTCAACTCAGTGCATATTCAAATTACTTCTTTTTTTTCATAAGATTACCACCAGCCTACTAACTATAAAATAACTTATGAATGATACTTTTTTTTTCTTACAAAATAAGTTTTGTTTTAGGTATGGCATACAAGAATTTCTAATGGGATTCTGAAGGCAAGTCCCTGAATGAGGCAAAAAAGACAAACTGAATCGAGATGGAGGTTTAGACGTACTTAGTTGAAAATGTCCCTGATTTTGCAGTAACATCAAAGCTTCAAGTTTAAGTAATTCTTTCTAGCAGATTGATAAGAGGGAAAGAAATAAACTTCTCGGCCTGTTGGTAACCTGAATATTCAGCGAGTGTGAACATTTTGAGTAATCGAGGAAGGATAAAAGACTAAAATAAACCTTTGTTATGTAATCCTATTGCCAAGCATGTTCTGAGGTATATGACAGGTAGATACTGTATATCATTCATCAGCCTCATGAGTCTCACATTATGTAACTACTATGTCAAATAGCACCATATGAAATAAAAACAGTTTCAACGCATAAAAGACAAAAAGAAAAAAAAAGGCTGAGACTACTTTACAACATTAAAATCTTAAGCATAAATTTGAAAATTAATTTACTGTACAAAAGAACTTTTTTTGTATCTTACAGTTGGTTTACAATATTTTAATGACCCCCACAGCATACCAGCTGCCTTCTGAAATACCAGCACCACTGAGCTAACCCTGCCTCATGTTCCTCAGTATATGAACACAACATGTTTAGTGAATGCAACAGTCACAAGACTAAATGAAATATTCACATCTGATTTGTTCAGTGAACCTATGGCCAGCAACCCGGAAACAGCCAAAGACAGAATTGTAACCCCGTTGAGAATCAAGTAGCTGTACATTGATTTTTTTTCTCATGAAAATATTGTAAAAAGCACCATAAGGATGGCTCAATTAAAAATGAACAGTATAAAGGACATATAATAGTGAAAGAAGCACCAATAAAATGCAAGTGAAAAAAAAACATTTTTCTCTGTTTTACAGACCATATTTACAGACTCATAATCCTTTTGTAATGCATATTGTAATTTCACTGTGAAGATCATTAAGAAGTAATTATTGTTTTGTAGCAATAGAATTAGCACAAACATAATAATTCAGATTTTAAGGTGTAGCATTTATCTTGTTATCAAAAGTGCTCTAATAAAGATTTTTAAAGTAATCGAGTTGCTGATGATTTGATAATGATTCCGTTTTCTGAAGACTGAAACATAATTTAAGTGTTTGCCACTCGTATAAAGTGGTGCAGCTATTGTGTAAAAGCATTTTGAGAAAAGAAAACAGTATTAGGTATTCTTTAACATAAGTTAGGCCTATCACAAAATCAGTGTTTTTTTTGCCAAGATTGTATCTCCAAGTGAATATCTTTTAAGAAAAATAGTCATAGTTCATAAAAAAAGAAACTTTGTTTCCAGTATAAACAAGTCCTGTTGTATCAGACTGACAGCACCAGAGTTTTGACAGTGCGTATCTTTCAAAAAGTAGTTAAACAAAAATAAATATATTATGTAGGGTCAACTTACGAGTAAAGCTTGCTTTTTAGAGAGGTGAAAAACTTGACGAGGAGGTGGTTTCCATCTTAACTGATCTGAAGTTCACATTTCTGCTAACACTTTCTCTGTGGAAAATGAGGAGTGTTATTTATCAGACCAGGGGTGCTTAGGGCTCTTGTATGTCATCCCTAGTAAATATAGCACCTATTTGTAGGAATATAATGTCTTATTCCTTGGTATCCTTTCCGTGTCCTACACAAACTGACTGTAGGGCCCTGTGACCTTAGTGAAGGCATAGGGGGCTGTACTGACATAGGTGTTGGTAGTGCTGGACACAGAGCCCTCCAAGAGTGTCTGGATGAAGCGCTTGTAAGGAGGCTCCCTAGTTGGGTCGGATGACTCCGGGTGCTCACGTTTGACCCCTTTCTTGCCGCCACTTTTACTGGGGGTAACCTCACCCCCGTTCCTCTCTGCATCTTCTTCCTTCTCTCGAGCTTTCTCCGCCATCTTGGCTTCCCACAGAGCCAACCCGTGCTTTGCCTCGTTCATGTTCTTGTGCTGGTAGAAGACCAGGGAGATGCGTGTTGGGTGGTTGCGGTCTGGGTTTTTAACTGGCGTTGTTGCATGGAGTTCCCGTTTTGCGCATTCAATCAGGATGGAACCGTGGCTGGGGGCCACCGCCACACCACCAATATCCGGGTCCAAGAAGTTGTGCTCGTTGTCTGACCACATCTCGGGTTTCTGCGTGGTTGTGGGCGTGTTTGGTGTCCCAGGCTCCTGTTTAATGTTAGCACCTTGGAGGTTGCCATTGGGAACACCAAATTGTGGCTGCGGAGTCAGACACTCGCTACCTAACGCAGGGGGAAGCACCTGTAAGCCTGGAAGGCCCATTTCCTGCTTGATCGGCATACGGAAAGGATCTTGGCCAGGGGGGAACATTTGTGGACTCTGAGGGAGGTATGGATTTGGGTATCCTCCGAACTGATTGCCATTTTTCATGGCAACTTCATAGTTCAGGCCAGGGTGTGTTGACGGTGCTCTAGAGAGGGCATCCATAAGATGTGCGTTTGTTGCTCCATTAGGTCCATAGGGGGGGTAAGTGCCCATGGGATGAACACCTGGCCTCATGCTGCAGGCACTGTAGCCATTGACCTGTAAACCTGGTTCTCCATACCTTGGTGGATAGCGTTGATGTACACCGTACTGCTGCTCTGGGTAAAGCGCTGGCCTCTGTTGCCGATATATATCAAGGTGTTTTGGGTTCGAAGCATAATAAGGGTGATAATTATCCAGGGGCATTCCTCCGTTACACTGATACCCTGGGTAAGGAGAGTTTGCCCCATTCATGTAGGAGTTGGGAACATGAAGTGGAGACGGGTACGGGCTAGTTGTTGGTGTGGAGTACATGCCACCTGCCTTCGAAGTGCTCGGAAAGGAACCAGAATGGATAGAGAACCCTGGATAACTGGCCGGGTGTGGGGATCCAGGGTATGTGGGAAGGATGTTTGCGTGCTGCTGTTGCTGTAGCTGCTGTGGGTGGACTCCAAGATGATGTGGCGACGGACCTGCTTGTCCTGCCGCTGCCATAGCCCCTGGAATAGGTCCTGGAAGAAATGTAAGGATGACGTAAGGCTTAATTATGCTATTCAGCAATGGAAAAACAACATATAATCTAACCATTATGGATTCAATCATAATTCAATCACATACATTATATTAATACTCTGCATGAACCATTCCCAAGGCACTACATGCAATGAAACAAATAATCTACCCACCGGTCCCAGCAGTGCTCTGAGTGATATTTTCATAAGTGCCAGCCTTCGGCTTCGCCTGAAGGTTCTTCTCGGTCTTAATGTCCAGACCGGCGTTCTTGTTGGCTGCAGCTTTTTTGGCCTCCAGCTTCTTCTGCCGGCAGGACTTGGCAGGTTCTGAGAGCATGCGGACCTGGCGTCGGAAGACATTGAGGACCTGTATAGCACCAGTTTTGATTTTCTCCTGGTGGCCTTCCACACTACCAAATTCATCCGTGTCGGAGGGCTTGTACAGAGGCAAAACATGAAGTTGCTCATCATCTGGTATCTTGCCTACGTCCCGGTTATCCTCTCTGGTCAAGGTGCACACCTGAAAAAAATAGGTAGTGTCTAATTTCTTTGAAATGATCATTAAAACCCCTATCTTTGCACTTAACACACTTATGTTTATTTGATTTTAGTTTGGAACCTTGCATTGATTATACGAGGTGCATACTAGCGCTATGCAGTGTTCAACTGTATATAAATACACATAATAATGACAAGTAAAGTAGTAATAATAGTTTTAGGCTTAGTGCCTAAGGACATTAATATTGTGTGTATGTGTGCGCTTTAAGAGTACATATTCTAACACCATGAAGTTTCTTGTGCATTTGCTTACCACAGTGCTTCCACCCTGCATATTGTGGAGGTCTCTGTGAGCGTGTGCACAGAAGTCCAGGCAAGCGGTGACCCCAGAGAAAGGACGGCCCTCTTCCTTCCCTAGGCGACAATCCGGAGCTCTGTGTTCATGTTCCACCTACACAACAAAGTATTCAACGTTAAGGCATTTATTTCAGTGTGTTACCATTTAGTTTTCTTTATGAGGTCTTTCTCCCCTGATTAAAATGATTAAATAAACCAGTTAGAAATGGTTTAAAATGAATTGTGGCAGTTAGCAGGAAAATTAAATAAATGTCTCCTAAAGGTCTCATAACGTTAATATGAGATATTACCAAATATACTGGTGAAAACTTACCTGGTTACCATAAGCTTCAGGTGCTAATGATTTGTATATTGGCCCCATTAAAGTGGCTAGGTTTTGAAGATTTTGCTCCAGTCTTCCCTCCTGGAAAAAAAAAATTTATATTTAAGATATCTTATTCTCTATATCACGATGCCCAAAGTAGTATTGCGTATTTTAGGATAGGATATTTTATACCTCTTTACTATCATCTCCAAGTAGCTTGAATTTCCTTGGAATTTTGCTCCTAGCAAACTTGCAGCCATTGTAATACATGCTCCAGGAGCAGCCAAATGAGAAAGACGCTCCACCGGCCTCAGGATTTAGTCCTTGGCAGGCACATGTCCTCCTAAATTAGAGAAAAAGTTATCCATTATATGGTTGTAAAAATAAAAAATAAAGAACCCACAAATGTTGAACAAAAGTGTAGAATAATACACTATCCCAACATTACTATTTGATCCAACAAAAGTATTCCCATTGCTTGGAGACGGAGTGAAACCTGCGATATAAATTATGATATTTACATAAAGTAAAGTTTCTTGGTGTTCAAGTGGTGATTAATTGTACTCACTCTTCGTTGATTGAGCAGCGTCTCTGGGTGTGGGCTCCATGCTTGGTTAAAGTGCTGCTCAACTCGAGGTAAAGATGGTCGGCCAGATTTCGAGGGATGCCCTCCCAGATGAGAAGGACCACAATAACGCAGGAGGTCTCGCACGTATGTCCGGCACGCTGCCGGACCAACACTAGCAGTTTCTCCTCAGTGCTGCCACGCCGAATTACCTGCAATATACACAGAAAGGGCAGGTATTACCAGTCAAGACAAATACATTGTGAATTATTTTTTATAACCTATTTCACTATTTAGTTATTTAAGCACACTTTTATCCAAAGTTAATTTAGATGCGTGATATAAATGAGCAGGTAGACGTTGGTTATATAGACACATGCATAGATGCTGCATTGGCCTTTGGATCGGTACGTCAATGTTGCTGCCATATTAAACAGGCCAAGACTGGCCTTTAAAAAAATACAAGGAAACCGGAGCTATGGTTTTTCTGGATAAAAAGCACTTTAACGTTTACATTTCTCACCTGATTTCAATTATTGTAGTTTATTACGTGGAGTACAAAAAAAGTTTTTAAAAAAAGTTTATTTTTGTTGTACTCCACATAGATCATAAACTCTAGAATGAAATCGGTTGCGAAATGTAAACTTTATACTGCTTTTTGTCCAGCAAAAACAGCTGCTCCCCCGCTTACTTGAATTTGTTTACAGGCCAGTCTTGGCCTCTCCAATACAGCGACAACATTGAGATATCGCAGCAACGAGCCGAAGCATTCAATTTGGCGTGTATGTATATATGTCTATGGTTTGGCATCTTGCTCTAGAATACCTACAGGTAGGCTGCGGACATGGGGGTATCGAACCCAGTACTTTTGGCTGGGAGTCAACACCCTAGCCACTACACTGCCCCCTATACAAATGAATTGCAAAACTGTCATACCCATTTGGCAATAGGACATCCTTGTGTGCTTTTCCCCTCCTTGCCTGTGTAAATGACTTTTTCAATTCTAATGGCAGGACCAGTTAGCCCAGACCTTTGAAGAGAGATGACAGAACAAACACAATATAAGTACTGAACACAATGGAGTTAAGTGTCATCTTCAACAGCATCTCTTTAAATGGTGCTTTCAAGAAATGTATCATATACCTTTTCTCCATGACCTCTCGTATAGCAGGGACACTTGGTGCTGCCCCCAAGTGAGTGTAGTAAGGGCCCTCATCCTTCTCACTGATTTGTTCTAGGAAAAAAAGACTAATATTAATACTGAAACGTATATGATAAGCATGTTATCAGTTTATATTTCACAGCTTATGATAATCAGGTTATTCTGAGACAAACATGATTTTACTCACCAACACAGTGACAAGATGCAATGTCATACTGTGTTTTGATAGGAGTGTCTAGTAGGTTCTTTATGGGGGTATCCAGTAGCTTCATAGGAGATTCAATGAAGCTCTGGAGCGAAGGCTCCTTCTTAGGGGTGAAGTCATTGGGTCTTCTAATAGAGGCAGGGGATGAAGTCATCCCTGACTCCCCTCCACCCAGATCTGCGTTGGTTGACAGTATTGTGACAGCCCCTGAGGACTCCACCTTTACCTGAGGAGAATTGAGGACAAAGGACTTCTTCTCGAACACAGGAGAAAGCTGATACTGCCTCAGGCTTTGTTCCATGGTGGCCAGGATGCTCCCTGGCTTGTTGCTTTGTTTGCACATGGATTGAGGAAACTCCTGCTTGACCTGTGGATTTCCCATAGCCATCTCTCGCCTCTGATACTCCTGCTGATGGATTCCCGGTGATGCAAATCGGGGTCCATTTTCCATTTTCACAGGTATAGGGCCTTGTTTGTCACCAATGCTCTGAGGTGGATAAGGTGGTCCGTGGCGTTCCTGCCGCTGTAAAAGGTGCATTCTCAGGGCTGCATGCTTCTGAAAGTCTCCCTGGTTCCCCCCATGTCCAAGAGGAATTTGGTATCCCCTCTGTAATTGGGAGCACGAGTCTTTCTGCTGCTGCTGTTCTTCCTTAGGATACATCTGTCCTGAAACCTGTTGGTTTAATGTGCCTTGTGGTATCTGGGCATTTGAGCGCACTGTTGTGTTTTGGAAGTCAGTGTGGTTGGCTTGATGACAATGTAGTGTAGGCGGCTGCTGCGGGTGGCATTGTTTAAAACCCCCGTTCCCTTGATTCACTGTGCCAAACTGTTGCCTCTGATGTTGCTGCCTCTCCACAGCGTTGCTGTAACCAAAAGCTTGGTCACTTTGCTGGGAGTGTTGGATGTTGGACTGTACCGAGTTTCTCCCCTGCTGGTTGGGCTGGAACTGCTGCTGACTCGAATGAGGCTGACTGTGGGGTCTGTAGTTGGGGGACTTGAGCTGCTGCCCTTCAAACTGGGGCGGATGCGACATGGGACGTTCTAGACAGTGCTGTTGTGTTGGTATGAATTCTGGTGACAGTATTTCCTGCAGGTCTGGGTCTACGTCGTGTAAGGGCTCTCGCTGCATTGGAGTGCGATAGCAGTGACTTGTCTGGTCAGAAAGGTTGCACTGCTGGGAAAGAGCCTGCTGCATTGGAGTTGTTTTAGAATTAGATTGCTGCCACTCAGGGGCAGTGTTGTGCTGAGTTTGAGCACAGTGGGATTGGGCCTGTGTTTGCTCCTGTTTCATCTGCTGCTGCTGGAAATTGTTAGACCCTGAGGTGTTATCTGTAAAACCTTCCTGGGTTTGAAAGTTTTGAACTGGGTCTGTCTCCAACATCTGCCCATTGGCTTTGGGATTAGGTGGCTGCTGATCTGACTGAGGCCTGTTCAGAAAGTCTTCCCACATATCTTGCTCTTGTGTTTTGGATGGCGGACCACTGCTTGAGCGCTGCTCCGATTGAGGTGTGTTTCGGTTCATCCACTGCCCCTGGCCGGGTGCAGTGCATGATAAGTTGCTGCTCTGCTGGGTCTGGCTATCCAGTCCATTTTCTATCCCAGCATGATGTGACTGGTTTCCTGGTGCGCTTTGTCGGCTTATCGAGTTAGGCCCCATAGAGCCAATACTGTCTGGCACAGCTCTACACAAACTCCCAGAATGTTGTTGAAAGTGCTGCATCTGGGGTTGCATGTTGTATTGGAGTCCCCCATCACTTTCGGATTGATGGGCAGAACCAGGCTCCTCACTCTGCCTCATTCCTTTTAATCCAGGTTTGGGAAAACCCTCAGACTCGCATCCCTTCCCTGCCTGAGTAGGCATGTTGTGTTCCGGGAAAGAGTTCTGATTAAACTCCTGGTTAGATTTCTTATACATGCCGTCAGGATTCTTTGGATAGCATTTTAGATCATTTTGATGTTGTGAGCCGTTGGCAGGTCGCTCTTCCACCTGCCCCCGTGCAAAGTCGCGTTCCTGACCAGGGTAAGGTTGCTGCTGCCGGTGCTCTGCCTCATAGTTGCTGGAATATCCGTTCACTATATAGGGAGCAGGATTGTAACCATTTTCATTATTGTGACCTTGTCTAGGTTTCTGTTGCATTGAGGCAGGCATCTGAGTTGAATTTGGGTAACCTGAGCTTAAAGAGAGGTGTTGAGCACCTTGATTGGGCAGCTTTTTTGCAAGAGATCCATTGACAGCCACTGGCAGTGAACCAGATGGTTGTGGCGCAATGGAAACCTGTTCAGGGTAATACTGAGACAGCGTCTTCTCTAAAAGATCACCCGGAGTGCCTTCCATTGTTGGGGGGGAGGCTGTAGCACCATTGGAAATGGAAAATGGTTGCCTTGAATGACAAAAAATATCCCCATTTGAGAAATTGCTGTTTATTTTGTCCAGTTTCGTCTCCTGCAGGGCATTGCAGTTAAAATCTGTCGCCTTTGTCAACTCAGGAAAGTCTTCTACGAGACTGGAGCTAATATCCTCATTTCCTTTCATTTCAGAATCCATTTTGAGTTTCTTAGGCTGGTGAACCAACAAAGCGTCGTCCGGGAGTGCATGCTTCAGCTCCCCGTTCATGGTGTAGGGCCCTGGACTGAATAGCCCCTGTGCTGAACCAGGGCTGCCGCAGTTATCTTGAGTTCTTTTCACGGAGTTGACCCCTGCACTGGGCTTGTAATGGTTCCAGTTCTGGTGTCCATTAATCGGTGCTCCCTCGGGAGACTGGGTTCCATTGTGGAGTTTGGTCGTAACCGCCGCGTCGGGGTTCTGAATTGTGCCAAATTGTGCTAATATCAGACTTTCTTCCGTCTCATGGCTAGACTGTTCTGTTTCCATCTGGTCTGCTCAGTCCATCCACGGAGCTGATCTCTGTGTGTCCTGCACAACACAAGAGAGAGGGAGATGTTAGTATCCAAATAAAAGTCATGCATTGCTTTTATGAAAACATAAGGTTGACGTTATTGTTTTTAAATTTGTCTTGTCTTTCAATTGCAAAAGATTCTCGTGGTTGTCAAGAGGAGCGTATTGCTACATGCTACGCTAAAGTGAATGAAGACAATATATAGTAGCGATAGGCAGTATAGTTCAATAGTGTGTTTAAATAATGTCCTTGCTATATGTATCAGTCCTACTGTTGTTTCAAAATAACAGCATTCAACCCAATCTCATCCCTACACTCTTAATGCCCATGTACCATGTAAAAAGAAACACAGGTCAGAACACAAATCAAGAAAATAGACTCAAATCAATTACATGAAATAATTTCAGGGCAAAACACAAAAATAAATATGGCTTAATTTTGCACATTTTGCATGTACTTTTTCATCCTCTAAAATCTAATAAGCAAACCAAAATGTTTCAGTTATCACGAGTTTGATATTTATCTCTTCAATACATGTAAACACACATGTATTGAAGTATATTGGTCAGCCAGGAAATTCCCCATCTGGGTGAATTGGGGAAGAAGTACTGCTTGTCAGCTGTTAGCCTTTGGAGCTCCTCTTCCACAACATGTTAAATGTGAAAATTACATTCTACTTCTCTGGCTTTGTAAGACACATTGCTGAATTTCAGTTGTGTATTTTCCAATCATAGGCATGTTGTTTTTGTTGTGGGCTGTTTGAATAATGAGAATCATGCATGATAAACACTGACTCATGCTTTGGCAGTTACTTGTTAAGCTAGTTTGAGCAATACATCTATCCATTCGTAGTAACGTATCCCATTTAGTTTGTTCAATTGCTGTTTTGTTTTTTGTTCGAAATTAGTATCAAGTTTGTATCAAGTCCATTCCCTCATAAATGATAGTCCTTGTTATATAGAAAGCTATTACCGGGCTGTACAGGTTGACCTCTAAATAAAGTTTTATTTTGCACAGATGAATCTCTGTAGAGTATCTCTGTTTAACCCGAGCCCAGGAAGGCCTTTAACCCTCATCTTTTCCAACCACCCCCAGCAGGTGGAAGAATGGAGGAGCGCCATTGATTTTCTGTGCCACCCTTATTATTAATGCATGTCACATCTGCAACATCTGCAAAACAATTACAGTGCAGAGGCTGAAAGGAGAGCCGCAGTCTAATCCATCATAATTATGAGCAACGCCTTTGCAGTAGCTAAGGAATAAGGCAACCAAGGAGGTCCAAAAAGGTTTGGTGAACAACGCTGGTGGTTCGTTGATGGCAGTTGGACTGACTGAAAAGTGCATCTCTGTTTGTGTGTTTGAGAATGCTTTTTCCTGTGGAAGAGCTACACATAAACCAGGAATAGTATGGTAAGATCCTGTTCAAATATGTTGTGATCTATGGAGTAGTGATCATTGATTCATCTACCAACCCCTTGCAATTAGGAGAAAGATTTAACACTGCTTTGTCACCAGTATGTTCAACCCATAATCACAGTCCCAAAACAGAGTGAATACACATCTATAATTTAGCTTTTTATGTCATCATGAGCAATTTAAGTCAGTAAACCGCTGAACCATTAAAGCTTGCATTTAAATACACATATAAAACCTTTTTGATATTTGTTCTGTTTGACCATTAAGATCTGAGGAAATGCCTGAGATACGTCTGTGACCACAGATAAAAAAACATGGCCGCCACTACTTTCAAAACATAATTTGTTCCAGATTTATATTCCCACGAAAGCGCTGCTGTTAATACAAACATACTAAAGGGGTTACTATAGGCACTGATGTTTAGGGAGAAAATGAAATCATATTCAAGGAACTGTGGTAAAAAAAATGTTTTGCCACAATAGTGCATTAACAGCAGATCATTTCATGCTGTTTGAATAGACCGAAGCTGCAGAAATAATTGCTTTTCTAGACATTCAAGTTTTGTATGATTCTGATCTGATTATTACATCTGGAGTCTATTACGGCTTCCTAATAATTCAGTATAAACTGTCATCTTCAAACTGCATCTATTACTACAAGCCTTCAATGAATGTTAAAGAAATCCGCAACCGATATCTATCATATAGAGTATAACATACTCTGTGATACTATTAAGTACAGTATTTTTATATTCTCATACGATTTAAATAATTTTCAGTAATGTAAGACAAATACCTACACAATTCTACATCTCTCCATATAGATAGCGTCATAAGACACATTGCATTTGATTTGCAGTTTCTGGAGATGAAGAGAACTGCCAACTGCATAGATTGTCGTTAATATACAACAAAATGTTTATTCAGTATCCAAACAGGCATATTTTTTAGCCACTTATTTCTCTTAAGTTACTGATGTCCTTCGACACATTTTCTTTGGTACATACTTTCTCACAGAATATGTTTTCTATCATTCAGAAGCTTTGCTAAACAACGTAATCTCAATCAAAACAAATGCTCCCTGTGCTTACTTAAGACCTCAGACATCACACTATACAGGCTTGAAGAGTATCAATAAAAGAAAAAACGTGTGCTTGTTTCACTCGCCTGAAAGCAGCTCGTTTGCAACCAAACTCAAACTAACTATGGCAAAGATAACGATGTACCTCCTCGTGTCACCGCCCCTCACCAAGACATTAGCTGTCATGCGGGACCCCCTGGGGTTGGTGTTTTTAAATCTTCCACTAACGAGCCGGCCTGCTTCAGCAGTGCTCCTTGGCTACTGTCATTACTGCTACGAAGCCAGCGAGCCAGCTGGCCGTTAGCTGGTGAAAGAGTGAAGTATAGGAGAACAAGGACAATGGTAAGCTTGTCAAGTCAGAGGAGTTAAGATAATGATAATCAAGGTGTTAAGGAACAGGTGTTCCTGTTGGTTGTTTTTTTCTTTCTTCTATATCTTCTATATATAGAAGCAGAGATGAGGTGGTATTCCGGTTAGGCATAGCTGCCTGAATGTCATTTAATTTGTCCTGAGGACACTGTGGCATGCTAATATTTGAATACATTGGACCAAGAAGAGCATTCTATTACATGAAAACAAGATGATGTAATGACTTCCCTTTTTTATTTGCTAAGACCCGTCTTTCCATCCATCTGCCACAGAGAGCTTGATAGAAATTCGACAGAAAAAGGGTTAGGGTTAGCTATAGAAGAGTCTATAGGAATGTTAGGATAAAAACAACATGAAGTAGTTGTACATAATAATGCCATGGTCTTAGCCAGAAAGACAAGTCCTTGTGACACGTGAAGTGATGCAAGGTACATAATTATTAACCTTTATACCCTATTTTAAACCCCATTACCTTGTGAGAGAGAGAGAGAGAGAGAGAGAGAGAGAGAGAGAGAGAGAGAGAGAGAGAGAGAGAGAGAGAGAGAGAGAG
>JAOPJI010000101.1:8101571-8114071 GCA_027122695.1 Merluccius productus
AGAGAGAGAGAGAGAGAGAGAGAGAGAGAGAGAGAGAGAGAGAGAGAGAGAGAGAGAGAGAGAGAGAGAGAGGTAAATTAGTAACACAGTCAGGAGGTGAACTAGAGCGCTACCTAAGCTGCTAGCAGTGTTAGCTCCAGTCCAGTGGGACACTCCAGAGTTTCCAGAGGGCCGTGTGGAGCCCGGCAGCTTGTCACAGTTGGATACACCCACACTGAACACAGAAAAAAGAGATATTTGCGAACCTAGAACAAAGCAGGAGAGCCAGCTGAGTGTGTTTGCACATACAAACGTACACGACTCAAGCTTGCCTCGAGAGATTGGCACAATTGGCTCCATATATATTTATAAATGACTTAAAACTGTATTTTGGATCGAAAGGCCTTACATTGTTGTATTGTATTATATGTTTAGTCTTTTTCTTTGTGTGCACTGTCTGGTCTTAGATCTTACTTAATAACAATCGGAGTGCTAAATAAAATGTATTATTATCTTATTGATAATGTCTTGTGTCAGTAGCACCTACAGTCCTGATCTTGGCTGACCTAGAGTGTGTTGTGTGAGGTGGAGTAATTCGAGTGCAGGCACCCAGCGTAAAGTTCTGCAACTTCTGACCCACGTTTAGTATTCCCTCAGTAGCTGCCATCCACCAAACAAACCAACAAACCAACAAATTGTGCCACTGTGTACAAATATGTCAACCTCCTCCAGTGGAAGAGAGAAGGTCCATCTCCCTCCAAAACGGGGTGCCTTTGTTTCGACATGCTTTTGTTGTTGCTGTGCCTCGTCTGCAGGGCCCTCCCTCTGTCTGTCCTATAGTTTTCTGCCCTGTAATTACTCTCTTCTCTCTCTCTGGGTTCCTTTCCGTCGCTGTCCTCCCGTCTGCTCCCCACCTCATTGGCCTGTGCAGTTATGAGCCGGGCTGTTAAGGGCACTCGTAAGAAATGTAGACAAGAAACTGCCTATACAGCTATGTGTATCATGGCATTTATAGCTGGCTAAAAGGCTTTAGTGCTTCAAGGCCTTGGGGCCAGAGAGTGGACATCTTGAAGGCAGTGTGATCAATGCAATAAAACCATAGAGGTGGCTTGAACAAGATGGATGGCCATGCAGCAAGAGAAATGTTAAAGCCTACCTTGAGTGAAATGTGTTCTCTGGTTATTATTGCATTGCTGTGGTGTTTGTGTGACTTGTTAGTCGTACAATGTTGTATTGTATGTATGTATCTACCACATCCACTTCACCAACATAGTTCCCCACCTTCAATACGTTCAATGCATGACACCTTTGTTGCATAGTGTAATGTATTAGTGCTTTGGGATATGTACCTGCCTTATCCTCTCCACAAACATAACACATGTTCCCACCCACAGCAAGTTCAATGTACTAGACCCATGACTTTGTGTGTGTGTGTGTGTATGTGTGTGTGTAAGTGGTGATCCCTGGTGGGGAGGCAGTGAAATAGGAGAGTGGACAGTGGGGTCTATTTGCTGTGGCTTGGCAGCCGTATGTGACATTTACCCATAGCGACAGCTGCTGCTGGGAGACTGAGGTCTAAGCTAGGCTAGCAGGTTGAGACGTGCGGTGTGTGGGGGGGGGACGATATGGAACAGCCTTGTAAATCAGACACACGCTTTGCCCCCCGATAGGCCCTGCCATGGGTGTGTGTATGTCGAGTGGCCGTTTCCCCTTTCTCTTGGCTGAATAGCTCTGTGTGTGTTTTCCTGCGTGACGTTAGAAACACGCCGGGCGCAACCAGAGGTTGTAAATTTTGAGCTGGGCAGGCGCACCATTTTTTCTTTTTTTTTCAACTATTTTCAGGACTGTTCCACAATGCGTTATCCAAACACAAGTATGGTAGATTCGAGTTGATAGCAGGCTCTTATTTTGTAGTGGATTATTCCTCCATTTGTATTCTTGTAGTACATTTGCACCAACTGTGCAGTTATTTAGATATTATTTCAAATATTAACAACTCGAGAGTGTTGCCAGGTTTATCTGTTCATGCAAATACATTAAAATCCTAACGTACGGCTAAGTGTGCAATAACTATCACACGCGATTTACATTTCATTCTAAAGATAAAAACTTTCAGCTATTCGACAACTTACAAAAAACCCTAGGCAAATGTCCCTATGGCTCTTGAAGTCACAAGGCCGGATGGAGTGCTCAGTTGTTGTTAGGTTGTTAGGTTCGTCGAAACACAGACCTTACATTGTTCCTTATAGCATGCTCGGTGTCCAAATTCATTTTAAACTAAACTGACACAATAACACTGAATCTGGTATCGCATAGCTAGCTTTCATTGTTGTTAAACACTCATAGTTCAATTGTGATTGGTCACAGTGTAGTCTCACCCCCCCCCCTTCCTGTCCAGTAAGGAGAGGAATTTTGGTTCAGAAGTCTAACCATTTATTGGACGGAGAACAAAGCAAGAAAACGTCTGATCTTTTACCAGAGCAGTTGGTTGTGATGTGTAAATAAATACATATATGAATGGCCCTAATGTTTGTTTTTAAGCTGCCCGGCACCAGCTCAAGACCGGCCCCAGCGTAGTGAAACCTCATCCCTCAGCGATCCCTGCCAGCGTAACTGGGTCACATGACTTGCATGCTAGAGCGTTTTAAATCCCTCTTGTAATAATAGCGCTCGTCCCGCTGGCCTCTGACACTGTTTTCACAACATTATACTACAACTGGCCGCGTGTAAACAAGTTGCGGGGGCAAGCTAAACAATAGCCTTTTTTAGCCATAGGCTACCCATGAACACGGTAAACCTTCAAGGACTGAGCTAACATTAAGAGTTTGGAAACATGGGGTGACTCGTCTTTTTCTAATAAAAGAGGGGTAGCTTATCGGATAAATGTGTGGAACTGCTTTTGGTCTAACTTCATTTATTTATTTGTGTGATTTTTACTGGTGTTGCCATGCCAATAAGTAGCTAACTTCCTGACAGTGAACAAATGCATATCTTGTTTACTCCTCGTTTGCAGAATGTCATGCCAATGAATTACCTTGTCATTATATGTCGTATGTATACACAGCCGAGAAAAGACACAACAAAGAAAAGTAGCAAAACAATGGTAAATTAATAAATGGCATGGACTGAAGAAGTCAGCAAGGCGCCATCTGACTGAGTGAAAGAGGAACAACATTTCTCTACTGAATGTGGCAGTTGTTGTGTGTTTTTTTTGCTACACTTCCCTGCAGCCTTCAGGGGACAATTGAGTCCTGTAGAACGACTGGTTGTTGGTCACAATCTGAAGTAATGTGATAGCCGCATGTGTCGTTGTGGACAGTCAAGTGCTAGGCATGCTAATACTGGACAGATGTCCATGCAGGAGTCCCTCAACAATCCAACACACACACACACACACGCGCGCACACTTGTGATTTGTGTCACATGACACATAAGTAAGTAAGAGAGGTTTTGTTTTTTTTCAAGCCGTGCATGCCGTCTCACTCTGAACATGTGACATTATCTCTCTACCTCCCTCGTGCAACAATAGGCCCCTGTGTGTGCAGCCATTGAACCCCCTGACCCTCCACACGCACACACAGCCACACACACACATAGTAATAACTAAATGTATATCCTTCAATGTTGTAACTTTTTTCTCCAAATGCCTTCAACTGTTTAAAGCTAAACTTTAGCTCAAGACGATTATGATCCAAAACATTCAGTAGACTACACTAAAAGAACTTAATGGAAAGTGTTTAAGCTAAAAATAGAACGAGGGAGCCCACATTTCAGATTTCTATCTGAAGCTCGGACCACACATTTCTCTCACAGACCTCTCTTGCTTACTTACAAAAAGAAATATAAAGAAGAGGTTGCTTATTGTGTGTTTATTGTTGCCTAGCTCTCCTTTCCCTGAACACGTATTCGTGTTGTCCATTATCATATAAGGAAAGTCAACAGTTTCTTCTAAAGCTGCTGAACACACTTCACCACACATCTTCAAATTAGACCAGAGAGACAAGCCGACTCCTACTTCCCCCGCCTTTAACACTTCACCTCTTCCGCTGTGTCCACATTAACATATGAATGGGCGAGAAGGAGAAAGTTTGTAAACACTGCTCTAATTACTGTTTATCTCCACCATTGTCGTGTTTCCAGCAGGTGAATCACCTGTTTCCTCTTCACCCTTGTTCTTTTACTTACTAGCAAAGTCTCCTTCCAGCATTTATCACGCAATAACGCTTTCAGAAAGGTCAGTTGAGTTGAGGTCGGGTGTGGTTTAATTACAGGGGGATCTCTGATGGAACATACCCGCTGTAAATATGCAAATACAGCAACGTGACACAATACTAGCTTCTGTTTTACAGTGTGTGTGTGTGTGTGTGTGTGTGTGTGTGTGTGTGGTGAGTGTAGAACATAACTAGGTCAATGCATTGAGACTTCAAACAGCCTTTTGTTTTTTTATTTTTTTTGCTGAAAAGTTGCAGGAATTAAGCAGTCAATAAAGTAGAGTTATTTGAACTTCACTTGTTTGAACTTCAGAAGTGGCATTGCGGAAAGGCAGCGCCATTCATATTGGAACCAGGCAAGCGTCTTGACAAACTGCCCGTGTGACTCAATCTTTGTAGGCAGGTAGCACACAGCAGTTTCCTGTTGATGGCTGCACTGTGAGCCAATCACTAGATGGTGAGACGATAATGGCTGCATCACATGGCGGCCTGAAGCAACGGGCTGATTTCTCTCTTTTGTCTTGACATCCTCCCCTTTCCTTCTCTTGGCCAACCTAGACACACACAAGTCTGACACACCGGTCAGCCTGCTGGCTGTAGATAGAATATACTCTCCATTACAACATAGTTGTTTGTTATCTCTGGACTAGATGTTTACATGTCACCGGGTTCAATCTATTTGGAAAGTTTTAAATTACTTGTCTAGTTCAGATGCTATTCTCTCTATCCTGTGGCCGAATGCCATCGTATATTTACATTGTCTTTAAAAACAAAAGATCATTTAAATAAGTTCTAGGTATTCTTTGTTATGTTGGTTTTCTTCTTCTTTCATTTGGATCAGAAGATGTGATAGATTACCTAGAAACCACAGGGCATATACACTTCTGTTTTTAATTTCATCCCAAGAGAACCTCCTCCCCCAACCCTGCAAGGATCTGTACAATCCTCATTGCTCTTTATGTCTAATCTAAGACAGATGTGTCCGACTGCCGGAGATTCCCCCTATAGTCCCTGTGCTTCTATGTCAGCTCCTCGTATACCCTACCCTGCTTCGAAGCAAATAGGCATTGACCTTTTTTTAATCATCTTTTTAAAAACATTTTTCATCTATTAATTTCAGATATACATATCCCAAAAAAGACATATACTTTGAGTGCCACATTGTTACCACAACATCTAAATACCATCTTATTTAAGTCACTGACAGAAACCACAGAGACTTGCATCCAATAAAAACAAAATAAATAAAACATTAAAACTAAAACAACTCTCTTCTTTGTTACTCAAATGCCAGTTGAAGTCTAACATAAAAATGCATGCTGTCTGAACTAGTCCTACTTGGCAGCATTTATTTGTTCCATTGCGTTGGATTTCGACCTATCAGGAGCCAGATGGAAGGGAAGTTAGAACTGGCCTATCAACTCGAGGAGTTCAGGGGCGTCCAATGCCAAGCAGGTCAATTGGCTTAACGATCAACTTAATACACTTTGGTACAATGGTGGAGTTCTTATCAGGCTTTCCGGGCTTACAGAGTTAGCTAGCTGTTGCCAATGGCTTAAAACAAGGTTGTTGCAAGATTGGTTGCTACAAACGTTAGGGATTAAGCTCAAGCTCGACTAATTTTTCAGTAAACAAAATTGAATTATATATACTGTATATGTGTGTGACGCAGTATTATTTTTGTGGACATTGGTTGGACTTGGTTAAAAGTCTTTGCAACAGTGTTTATTTTGAAGGTTATGTTACCAGGACCAAGGCAGTTGTGTTTCACTGCACTGCTTGTTGTTGTGGTGTTTAGGAATATACAGGTTGCTGAGTCTGCTTGTTGTTATTGATCTCATCTCTTTTGAGATGTCAGGTGACCTACAAAGAAGCTTCTTACCTAACCAGTCCAACTGCTTTTATTTACGTAAGGTTACTCCCTCCTCAGTCGTATTCCTACGTGTTTCTACTATCTCAGCGGTACACAATGTACACAGTATGTGTCGATTGTGAAACACATATTTTTCAGAACAGTGTAGTGTTTCCCAACAGAGGGTGATCTTTGGTGCAAAACATAATCCTGCACAAACTTATCTTCACAAGCATTGTCCTTTTTTAGAAAATGTTTCATCATGTTTCATCATTGGAACCATAAACAAACAATGAGCTCAGATTCTGTCCTACAGCTTTTGAGAGTTTTCCTTGTAAAACGATGTCAGTGGACCAGTTCCTCAAAGCCACAGCACTGCCCTTTTTCCTTTTTTTTCTCCTAACTCCTTTCCTCAAGAGGTCAATCCTCATAGCAGAACATAGTTGATCATTAGCTTTTGTTCAACTATAAACATGGGTGTCAAGTTATTTTATTCATGGTCCCAGTGAACGGCTGAAAGTTCGAAGGAGGACAAAAACAACATACCACCATATCTAATATGTCCCCAGGGTTGCTCATACAGTGAGACCAAACATATACTCTGTACATTCAGGCTGTGTCACACACAGGCTCTAATTAACAAGCTGTCTGTTGAGCACACAAGAGCCCAGCGTTAAACCTGTTAACCTGCCTGCAGCCCCGTCCTTCCACTGCCCTCTCTCTCTTTTGTATTTTCTTCATAAGGTCCTTCCTGTGCTTCATTTGTTTTTTCTCCCCTCCACCATAACCCACTACCAAGTAACCACCAGCCCCCCCTTTGTCTGGTGCTGCAGTCAATATATCTGACTAAATTGATGAACGGTGCACGGTGCAAAGTAAATTTCTTTCAGAGAGCCGGGTCGCCATGGCAACCAACTTATTAAGGGCTCCGCAGCCCATCTGCCCTAAACATTACCCGAGCACGCCGCCCCCCCCCCCCACCACCACCACCACCACCACCACCGTGCTGCGCTGTGCACATGTGATCTACACATTGATCCGTGCCGGAGAACAGAAATCAATGGAGCCACATATGCATGAAACTCACATTTGCACTTTTGAAAACGGAACAGTTGATTAGCTCTGAAGACTAGCATGAAACCCTTTCCAAGTGGGGTTGTGTTTTTTTGTTGTTGTCGTGGAGGTTGTTGTTTTCGCTGTTGAAAGGATTATCTTGGGTACTAAAAGTATGTGAACCGTTTATATTGGTTAAGCAAGAGATTGGTTTAAATTCCAAAAGCTTTTCCCATGCATGAGTCAGGTGTGGTGTAGATGCTAAAGCTATCTAGAAAGGAATTTGTGGGTGACTCTTAATCATTAGCTACCTTATCTTGCTCTTTGCCTGCTACACAGAACACTTATATTCCTGAACTCATGTTGCTTGGTGATGTCCAAATCTTAAAGCATACCCACCCAAGCCAACAAGTAAACAGGAAACAAAGGTGGGACCATTGCCAAACCAAGCTGACCAACATTAATCCAAAACGCATGCGCATACCGTGGATAAAAACAAATGAGATGATGAAATGACATGAAATTCTTAGCTGAGTCAAGCAGTTATGTTTTAAAAAAGGCACACTATATTGCTGTATAGTGTAGTAGTAGTAGTGGTATAGTAGACACATGTGCTACATTTGAGCAGTAAACAGGCTTGGTTTAAAATGTGTTAGTAAATAACAACAGTGATCCTCTAGCGGTCTCCAAGCAGCTTGACCTGAGAGTCTCTGTTGCCATGCTGCCCGGTTTCCCTCCATTGAGCTCGGGGAGTCATGTGACTTACTGAATGGAGGTCACAAATCCCTCTCTCCCAGTGAGGGATACTCCCAGACTCTCTTTAAAAGGGAATATATGGGAACACCTTCAAAATTAAACATGGACGATCAAATGTGTGAACCAGTGAACCAGTTTCCATCTCTGGATCATCTGTTTTACAAACAGCCTTGTCATTCGAGATAGAGAGAGATTCAGATAGACACCAGCTGCTGCTGCAGTGCATTCCGCAGTGGAAACCCAATATTGCGCCGGAGCCACTTGAAGCCTTCAGAAGCAGTTAGTGATGTCATTCAAGCCCATTGGTAGGGTTACGCTTTCTGAATGACATTCGCGACCAGCTGTCTTTCTTTGTGCTGTCGTCGCGCATATAGACAACGGCAGGGAGGCCATGAAGGCCTTACCCTTTTCAATGACAACCCTAAAGGAGAGATCAGAACTATATCTGACAGCCATTTTAGAGCGTCCTCCAAGAAAGCAGTTGTGTGGTGGAGGTGCCGTGTTCCTCCCTGACGTTCGTTTGTCATGAGGGAGCTTTGCCTATCACGTGAAAAGCTGCATTAGTTATGGAGATTCCTTCCCTTCAGATCTTGCCCTAAATGATCTTGGCAGATTAATTTTCTTGAAAGGATGCGTCGCAACCAAGCAGCCCAACAAAAAAGCTTTCATCACACACTGCATAGCCCACAAGAAATCCCCCTGAACTATACAGAGATTCAGTTTCTTTATAGGGTTACAACAGGGAGATATCATTGTGTGTCAGCTGAGTTTGATTTGATCTGGGGTGGGGTGTTGGTAATTTTATCAGATTTTGCAAAATTTCTTTGTAACTGTTGTTGAAAGCACCACAAACCTATATATTTTTAAAACATACCAAAGAAGGCTACACAGTAGGAAAGTCTAGAGTATGGATCCTGTGGAAATTCATGGGTCTATATACGGTTACTGTTACTATATATATAAATAGAGCTCTCTTTTTTTCTCTATACTGGTCCCGATCTGCTCACAAATAACCTCTACTTTAACAGTACAAAACTTTTCTTGATTAAGGTTTTCTCGATGGAGGAAAAACTGAATTGCAGTACCTCTCAGAGGTTGGAAACCATTGACAACAGTGAACTACTCATGAATAAACCATTCCTAATTGGCACGCTTCACTTTCAGTGTTGCAACACAGGAAATTCAAGAGAATCTTTCAAGGAAATAGGTAGTATTACGTAGCAATACGTAGTCATTCCACGATCACACCTTATGAATCTTACTGTTTGACTAAAAAGTCCACTGCTTGCTAAATCCTTCGAGATAGAGTTGTGTTTAAGCCATTTAAGGCGTACAACTCCATAACCCATTGCGACGCTGCTGGCTTCAGTGTTGATAGTAGTTTGCCCCTTAACGTTAAGCTAACTTTGTCGCTCCGATGTTTTTCTCATCTGGTGTCAGAACCAGCGACTGCATTCACACAGGCCGAGACATTAGGAGCTCACATGACCGGGAGGCGTTCGGGACTGACGGACAGTGATGATGCTGTGCGCTTCGGGGAGCGGCGCTTGCGTAACGCCTGACTCGGTATCGCGCTAGGGAATGCCAGAATAGTGTTTGCAAACAGAGAAGCCACGTGCTGCGCTCACGTGGCGGGAAAGCCTTCTGAGTCCTGCCCCTCGCTCTTACTCACCACCCCTGAGGTAAAGCCTCACATCCATATATATATATACACATATATATATGTGCCAAAAACCCCTCCCTACGATCCGGTGCCACTAAAACTGCCGTATCACCCTTATGCTATAAACACGACGCCGGGCTAGGCCAACACAGCAAGGCAGCCTATTGGTTGCCCGGGTTTAGATTTGTAATGTGCTGTGGCATTTGTATTTCTTTGGTCTCTTAGTTGGGGACTTATATGGCAGGTGCTTTAGGTGTAAATGCTTCCACAAAATGTCGACACATTTGTTTTTTAACAGCTTTTTGCCAAATACCACCTCGAAAGTATTAGGTTTAGATCATGTTTTCCACAAAAGGCACAAGGGTGTATAATCTTACTTTAAATGGATGAATCTACATTATAGGAAGTTTGTAATGCAGCAGTAACACAGTGGGTCACTGCATCTCTCTCTCTCTCTCTGTACAAACAACCCCGCTAGCAGAAAAGAAAAAGAAAAATCAATATTTGAAAGATCAATACCACACAATAAATAGCTCGCCATTTTGTCTCAGGGTAAAAGAAAAACACAACCAAGGCAAGGCCATGCAGCTGAAGGTAGTGCAATCTAAAATGTCCAACTCAACTGCCAGACCAGTTCTGTCTCATTTCTGAGACAAGTCCCGAGGGGCTGGAAATATGAAGCGTGGGCTGAAGTAAAGGAGGAGTGGGGGTCAGGGGTCACAGGACTGGCATTGTAAGTGGACTGCATTGTTGTGGAACGCTATGGCAACTGGACATTCTTCCCAAAGGTGATATTGTCTTTTACCCTGGGAGGAACATAAAAGGGTCTTAGGGCCGCGATGAGGGAGCAGCCCGACCGCTAGGCTTTATCAGTGGGTGTGGATGGATGTAAGCAGCTTGATTGATCTGTAGCAGCCCCAAACCCCTGGAGCTGCCCCTGGAACCCCCGATTGGAGACGCACTCACTCTCGTCGTTGCTAGGGTTGACGTAGCAACAGTCATGGCAGGGAACCATGGACACCATGTCACTGGGAAGGTTGTGACAGTTTGTGCTACACTAGTGATATCACCTGTGAATTACTCCCCAGCTTGAAATGTAAATGTAAGACTTACTTAATACTAACTACTATTAACATGGCACATTAATTGGGACATTTTCTTTGTTAAGAGCAGCTCATATCAAATCATTGTGTCAATGTAGCTTGGAATCTGCCAATAGTAAAGGACATCGAAGAGTTATACAGAAACTTTAGCATTACGCAAGCGCAAACACCTTCCTCATTGACTGATCAGTCTCCTAAAGAAGCATGCCACTTCAATCATCAAACTGATAGCCCACACACAGACACATACACAAGACTTATCTTCGATGTGTTCACCTCATTGGTTAAAACACGTTAACCTAAAAACGGATCTGGTCTGTCACGTGATCCCTGGCGAGTCGGGGCGAGCGAGCACGCCCCCGCCTGCTCTCTTGTGTTGACACTACACACTCCATAGCCATGCGTGTCATATCAAAACAAAACCACGCCGTAGCCCGACAACAGCAACTAACGACAATGTGCCGTGAATAGTTCCCAACCATGACAGCTTCACTCAGTATTGTAACATTGCTGCGTAATTCATTTGGTATCAAGGCACAACATGCTTTGCATAGCTAACCACAGCGAATATCAAATTAGACACAAACCGACACACAAACATACGTAATTAATGCAGTGGAGAAGGTCTGTTATTTTTCTAAAGAAGCCACTAATAAGGTAAATGAGAAGGATAGTTGTCGTCATAAATTCTTTGCAGACATTTTTTTTTGCGTGATGTTAAATGCTACCCTGCCGCTGTTTGCAAAGCAGCTAACCGGTTTTTGCTGTTCTGTGGAACTCACTGCACTGACCCCTGTCCTATGTAGGTCCCAAGTCATATATTTCACCAAGCAGTGAACTGAATGTAAATGCATTAGAATGTAAATGCCTGTAAATGGCTTTTTGCAACTAAGCTAAACTATTAGGCCATTTGAATCAACTGATGACCCCCCCTTCCAGGCATGTCTTTGTTAGCATATCACTGCAGGCCAAACTGTAGCTTTTTCAGGGGAAGCCAGCAAAACTGTCACATGGAATACACAAACCAAATACACAAGGTTCACAATGGTATCGCTCACCATCCCAATCATTGATGTTAATCTAAAGGATGCATTCATTGGCTGCTTAAAACAGCAATGGTAATGACCTGTTAATTACACGTGTCATTATTAACAAAAACAACACCATAATTGCTTCATTGAGTCCATTTCAGATCAAACGGGGTTAGGGTTAGATAGCTATCAAGAAATACATGTATAATCCTCTATGGTCCCTTTATAACATTAATGAACTAATGTGTACACAAAACATTGTGCACAATTGCATTTGTAAGCTTTCAATTTGGAAGTTGAAAGGCTGTAGATTCACTACACTGACCTAAATACACACAGTAGGAATACACAGTATACTCTATCATGGAGAAGTCAGCAACTCCGATCACAAAAGTAGGTCAAGTATAACAATACAAATGTATACTTTTCGTACTTTTGTATACAAAAAACTAGATGTGCCTAATCATTTATACTACGGTTGATGCAACGTTTTATCAACGTTGCATCAACTTTGTGGAGAGATAAGATCTACTGGTCCTATGAAGTTATTGAAGTTTGTGTTTCACCCCCTGGTATCAACCCCCCCCCAAGCCATACTAGTTCCTCCCCATCAAATGGTGCAGTAGGATTGAGTTTCATTTCCTTTAGCACTTTCTGACCTTGTCTGCCTTCCGCCTGCTCTCTGCCCCTATACTATACTATTCTTCTTCTTCTCGTCTTCTTCTTGTTGTCTTTCTGCTCTCCTAGGGACTGCCTTTGTGTCTGCCTGTCATTTAGGGGTGATCACTATGAAAGCTGATTCAGGGTGATGCACAAAGCCAGGAGGTATAGCTGCCCCCCCCCTCCACAGAT
>JAOPJI010000101.1:8165183-8176289 GCA_027122695.1 Merluccius productus
ATATAAACTGTCCCTTCTACATTCAAGTGGTAGTGACTGCACCAGACTACCAACTCGGCGTCTCTAGTATTCAGACGTGAACTTGGTTTGGGAAAACAGGTTTTAATTGTAATCTGATTTTAGAAGGAACAGAGTTTCTATATGTGACACTTTAGAGGGCTTTGAAATTCCACATCAGAACATGTATTCTTTATTAAGTTGAACTAATTATTCACACAATTGAAATGAGAGCCTCATTTTTCAAACCACTTTGCAGGCGGTAGTTTTATTATTCATTTTATGCTTATTTATTTATATACATATTTTTTATTTGTTTGTGTATTTATTTATTACACATTCACGTCCTTTCACGTTCACTGGAACGTGAAAGGACGCTTTTATTTTGAAATCAGTTCTTACATGCTCTTACCGTAATGCCTAGTATCTATTGGCTCACTAGGATAACTCACTAAAGATCATTTTCAGTGATGCATCATTTGGGTCTCGACTTAAATGACTAACTAATATATGTTTCAGTAGGCTATTATAACACATAAAGGACCGCTTTTAATTATAGAATAAACAGATCCAGAGACTGGTAACATTTCTTTTATTAAAATATAACACAAACGTTACCTTTCAGAAACACCAATACCAACTTTTGAAATAACTATGAATCAATTATAAAAGGGCACATGAGCAGGTGGTTCATCGTCAAGAATTCAAGTGATTCCTATGGAAGAAAATATGTAAAGACAATGTTATCCCTGAGAGTGCAACTTGGAGACAGATGAAGAAAATACTTTCCAGATTTGATGTGTTAACTTGCAACAATACAAAAAAAGTTAGAAAGTCAGTCACACATTTGAAGTGCGTGTAGCTACAAGCTATACCTTGATGCAAAACAAACACCACATCCCATATTTGATATGAAAACCATTTATGGGCCTTTCTGAGAAACATAATTAATGGGAAATTAAAGGCATATGCTATGAAAGGCATTGGAAGTGATTCTCCAATCATCAACCGTTTTTGTTTACTGTTGGTGTAAAACATCCGCTGGCAGTGAATCACTCTTTGACACATTTTCAACGCAGTCTGTGGCATCAGTATCTGGTGGCACACCTGTGGTACTCGTAAGACTGCCCTTGCCTGAGAGGTCAACATTGCTATAGGTAGAATGGCCACTGTCACTTTCGATGGTGATGACCGTGGGCGAGCGTTTCCCTGTGCGCTCCTTGTTCTTGTGCTTTTTGCTTTTCTTCTTGTGTTTTTTCTTCTTCTTGTGGTGCTTCCTGCCTCTGTCGGACACATTTTCCGCATCGTCTGTTTCCCGTCCGGGGCTGGCGCCCCTCTTTGACGACTTCTCCTTCGACCTCTTTTGTTTCCCGGCGCTGGTCTTACTGCTCGTCGTATCCACAGCCTCCGATCCCGACCTCAAATCTGTGCTTTTGTCCGGTTCCTCCAAGTGCCTGGTCTTGTACTTCCTCTTGCCGCCGGGCTTGTCGCGGCTTGTCGACCTTTTCCTGGAAGAGGGCGAATAGCTACCAGCGGAGTAGGTCCCCGATGGAGAGTCGTCCCTGTGACCACTGTGATGGGGCTCCCTACTGCGAGAATTAGAGCGGGAATCGCGGTTCCTGCGGCCCCTGGAGTAGTAGGTGGTTTTCTCGGAGTAGTGTATCCAACTGTCGTCCCGGTCGTGGCCGTAGTGGCTGTAGGACTGCCACTTGTAGCTGCACGGCAGCTCGCGGCCACCGTCTCGCCTTTTCTCCTTATCCCTCTTCAAACGGGAACCCCCTCTACTGCTACTGGATCGGGAACGCCTCCTGGACCGAGACAGAGCGACGGCACCGTTCAGAGACGCCATGGGGCTCCTGGACGAGGAATCGCTCGCGCTTCTTGACGTTCTGTCCTGTCCGTTTCTCCTCGACCGGTTTCCGCTCCGAGACCTCCGCCTTTCCCTGCGTCTTTCTACGCTGCGACGCCTCTTGCTGTACTTGTCGTAGTCGCTTTTCCACTCTGACGAATTCTGTCTTCTAGACTTTGAGAGACCGCTTTGTTCTTTAGATGGCGACTGCCCTTGTCTGCCAGAGGCGGGAGGGTGGCTACTGTCTGCAGTGGGGAGAGGAGAGGCACTGGGGCTGGTGAAGCGGATATGTTGAGGCAGCAGAGGTTTTCTGTCCACCTCCACATCATGAACAGATTCCTCCGAGTCCGATGAGAGCTGAACCAGCTCTGGCGTCCTCTGTGCCGCCGGCTTCACAAACCCTACGATCACACAGTCATCTTCATCCTCGCCATCACCATCACCATCATCAGAGGACGAAAGAGATCCGTCCTTTTTAACGACCCTGTGAGAAGCGCCCGTTGGGTTTGAAGGGCCTTTCGGATGCCGAGAGGCGCTGCATTCCTGCGGCTCGTCCTCCCGACTGCTGTCAGAGTCCGGTATGGAGAGCGGCCGAGCCTTGCTTCGCTCTTCCGTCGTGGAGTACGAGGGCCCCGGCGTCTCATCGTCCCACGCGGACTGACTGAGAGCGCCGCTGGACATGGACTCTCCCCCCTGGGTGTCCAGATCCACCGACATCTGGTCGTCCTCCGAGATGGCTATGATGGACGAGCGGGAGCTGCTGTCGCCGTCGTTGAACAGAGACTCGGGGCAGTCGTAGACGGCGTGTTGGTCGTAGGCCTCCATGTTGAAGGGAGACTTTGCGAAGCTGATGAACTCGTGGAGAAAGTGCTCCGTGCGGGCCTGGAGGAAAGGCCGGAGCTCCTCCAGTATATCGCCGGCCTCCAAATCAAAGCGGGTGATGCGCGACATCACCACGTGTTGTACGATGTTGACAAGAGAGCCGTGGGCTCCGTAGAGCACCATGAGCTCCCTCTTCAGCCAGGGCACCAGCCTGTGAAGGCACGCCGGGTTCCTCTGGTAGAACTCGGCCGTGGTGTCCCGGGAGCGGCCGCCGTCCGCCACCGACTGCACCCGGACGCCCTGGCGGTACAGCCCCCTCCTGAACGTGACCATCTCCTGCTCCCGGATGGCCCGGACCGCTCTGCCTTCGCTGGCGGCCCGCCTCCTCGCCGCCAGCCTCGACATCATGTGCCGGAGGTTGCGCGCGTGCAGCTGGTACGCGTCCCCCCAGTTCTCAAACATCACGCCGTTGTCCGGAGGGGTGGCGGTTCTCCTCTCGGCCCGCTGACGCACGCCCGTCATGGTGGTGTGGTACCGGAAGCGCACCCCGCCAAAACTCCCGAACGAGCCGTTGTCGGTGGGCCGCAGGTCGTACTTCTTGAAGTCTTGGTCCGACTTGATGCTGTGGTAGATGGAGTTGAACGGCTGCTTGCACAGCGGACACTCGGCTTTGTTCTTGGACCACTCGTGAATGCAGCGGAAGCAGAACTTGTGCAAGCACAGGTCCAGGTAGGACATGTTGTTGAAGGCATCCAAACAGATGGGGCACTTGGAGTCCGGAGACACCTCTTTGGACGTGTCGCCGGAGGTTTTACTTGAGCCATGCTTCCGGCGTGGACGCAGTTCGATCTTTGAGGCGGACATCGTCTTGGGTGAAGAAGAAAATAAGACAAACAGTTCAGTTTCAGGTTCGTTTCACAGCTGGTGATGTTTTCATGATACTTAACAACCTGGCTATTACATGGGACAATCTGAAATAACAACAGTTGACATGTACAAATCGTACGTTACATGATTGATCTTTTTGAAAATAGCAGCAGTCATGGTGATACGTTGTTATGCAAAAAAATAAAAAAAATAAAACATGTAACTTGACACTGTACAACATAATTACAGGCAATTTAGTTTCTTAGCTTTTAAATTCGCCCCGGTTATAAAACAACAACATTTCATGATTTTAGAAGTAGGTTTTGATGGTTTTCTGTAAATGCGATTACAAATAACATATTCCATATAAGGAATATGAGCGATGGACTATAAGCAACGCTAGCGACGAGACTACCGACTACCAACTGTCATGGCCCGTTTTTAAACGGGTTATGTATAAAACGGTGGTTTCTCTAACCACGACGTGAAATGTAAAGGTTATGTTGACAGACGCCTATTCAGCGAAACATGCCGTTACTTTGACCGACGTAGTAGTGAGTAATTGTGTTGTTTTGTTGACGTCAGCGCAGCTAGCACTGGCTGCTAGTCCTGGTCAAGCCGTGTACAGCTGTAGCACACCTAGTATTGTATTGTGTTGTATTGTAATGTAATGTAATATATTGTTTTGTATTAACACGACCAACTGAAGACTAAACGAGACCGCAGTGAAGTTGTACAACTATGATTTATGGCCACAACATATGTGACGGTCCTCGGTTTCGGACTTGAGCTAGCTAACCTCCTGGACTGGGTGACTGGGGGGTGGAGGTGTATTTACCTCTGGTTCCTCCAGCAGCTCCTCGGTGCTAAGATCCGCAGACTACCCATCGGACGAGGTTACCTGTCCGGGTGAGAGCATGTCGACATGTCGCCTCGCCGGTATCTCAATACGTGAACACAGTGAATCCCCCTTTGACTTCCACAACCAACAGCGAAGCTAGCGAGCGTTTGATGATGCAATTTCCGGTTTTCCTCGGAGGTAAAGACATTAAAAGCCCACCAGGCTCATTTCCGTCCTTCACAGTAAAGTGCAGCACTGGTCGACTGAACAAATTCAATTGACACTTAAATCAATAAGTGTAAATATATATATTTTTTTTAGGCAATTACAGCTTGAATCCATTATGTGTGAACTGGAACAGAAAGGTTCACCAAGGATCAGTGTTCATGTAAATGCAATTATTGCCAGATTCACAAATGTTTTCTACTGCAAAACCTATTTTTCAGATTCTTTTATTTAACCATAATTAACTTTTAATTACAAATAATAAATAGAGGGGCGGTGGCAAACGGACACTGGAGGAGATTGTGGCTCTGTGGATTGGTGACTTGATTTGGCAGTGACAGATTTAAAAGTGATATACACAGATTTTAATTGAGGCATATTGCCAATTGCTTGTGTTTGATGTAGCTGAGGACATCCAACTCAAGTAGACTTTGAGGTCTTCATGTCATTTATTATATACAAAAAAAGAGAAACAGGGCATTATGTTTTGGAAATGTTTTAATAGTTTTTTTTTACAATGACTTTTTAGATACATTTAAACATGGGACGTTAGTGGTGACTGTGGGTCTCGGGGAGATCAGGAACAACTTCACCCGTCTCTAAAATGGTGTCCCCCTAAAACAAGCAGAAACATACAGTAAAGATGTGGTTAGAAATCAGTGAATTGTGAAGAGTCAGTGAATGTCTAAATCAGTTAGGATGCACATTTGTATTTTTATTGTGACAATAATTTAACAGGGACAGGCCTCATTGATTGGGCCATAGCTTTAATGAAGACAGTTATCTGCAATGTGTCAGCAGGTGTAACATAACATGTGTTTTTTAAATTATATTGTATTCAATAAAATCTATCAAATTACGGAAATATGAACTTGAGATGCCTTATGACAATTTAATGGTCAATATACTGTTTCACTTTGTTAAGCAGATATAGGTCAGGCAACTATGAAGTTGTCACCTAGGCTTGTTAAGATAGATTCTAGTACCAAATAAATACAATTATGACAACATGCAAATAAAAGATATGCACTTACGGGGAACAACTTCGGTTTCACTTCCACGTTACCATATGGCTTGTTCTGTGGAAGAAATAATCACTAAGTTAATACATCTCGCTTGTAAATGTTTACATCAATTCATCTGTAAAATGAATAAATAGGTTATGGCTTATGTAAAACATTGTCATGGTAAACTGTATATATTTTTACATCTACAGATGTATACATTTGACAAAATAAATTAAGAGCTAACTTGATGCAAGGGTTGAGGAATAGCTCTACAATTGAAGGTTGTAGAGATATATTTTGCATAATTTGTCCATGGCCTTATTTATCAAACTATACATGCAGCAAGACATTTAGCATGTCATTATTTTGATTGCCATCTACTGATCAATTCACTTTCTAGTCATTGTAGCTTGTTCACTATATTGATGCCCCACATCATAGTACAAATATGTACCAGTAACAACACCACACAATGTTGGGTCTTTAGGCAGGCATGCATTTTATATGCACATCTAAAGTTTAACCATAACCAATGGTTTCCAGGCGGACTTACAGCCATGTGGTACTTCACACAATAGTGAACGATCCAGGCTGGTATCAACACCCGCGTCAGTCCAAATACTCCACCTCGGTACGCTTTGTAGGTCTGCAGGGACAACGAACAAGCAGAAAGAAAGGCAACGTTAAAGACAAAAGTGTTCATAAATGTCCCATGTTTATGTTACCCTGTTCTAGGAAAGATATATATTCACACCCTTTAGTGTATTTAATGTAGGATAGTCATAAAGTGAGCAGGTGCATGCTGAGATGCTAGTAACTACAACTACATGGGAAGGCTCCTGGTCTGTGGCACAGACGACAGCAAGTACAGACAGCAGTCTTTACTTAGCAGTGGACCCGTGCTGCAGGTACATCCCCTTTGCTTTAACTTGCACCATTTCACTTGCAAAAACACAATATGGGCTGTTTCTTTTTATATAAAATAAAAAGAAATGGGCATTGCCAATCTCTAAAGGCAAAGCAGCATCCTTGTGAACATGTCAACACTAGACTGACTCTGTACTGGTCGGTGTGGTTCACTCACAGCATTAGCAAAGAAGACGGGAGAACGTTTTACATGTTAATACCGTCAAACTGTCCCGTTTTATAACTTATTCTTTACTCACGTAAAGCCTCCACAGACTCTTGGGCTCCAGGAAGCCGGCCCAGAACCGAGCGACGGGCCCCGCAGGTCGGGGCTGGAGCACGGGCTCCCGGGGGCTGAGCTCCTGGTCCTTCAGCCACCGCCTCCTGAGCTCCGTGATCTGCTCCAGCCGGAGCCTCTCGTCCGGCGTGTAACCAGACATGTTTAAATAAGATATATATCTTATTATATATATATGTATATCCTTTCTGTGTACTTCAACCCCTGAGGTCCTACAATGACACCATGGAGGACGTCTCCTCGTCGCACAAACAAGCCAACGACGAGGGTTTAATGGGGGGCCGTTGGGGAGTATGGCGCCGCCTGTCGGGAAGGAGTGGCGCTACAGCTCCACATTTGGAGAAAACAAAATGCTATTTGCTGTGAACCTTGTAGCATTAACGTTTGATTTTGGTTAACGTATGAAACTGTCTACATGGTTTTTTTTTTTTTTCATTAAGGGAAATGTAGGGAAATACTCAAAACGTATAATCCCCTCCAGCTCAAAGACACACACAGCGCATGTGCGGACTTTCGCTGCAAACAGTGAAGCAAAAATAATAATATTCGTCAATAAATACATAGGACTGCACCTGGTTAGTCCTGGTTATTTCATTTTTATATCCATGGAAATAAAAAGAAAAAAAAAATGTAATGACGAAAACACAGTGTGGTGTGTGAGTGCGGACGCTAGGGGGCGGCCGCGGCGAACAAGGGGGGAAGTGAAACCAACTGCTGCTCTTTTTTTTTTACAAACCGACTTCCGGTCCGCGTGTCTTCCCACGCAACGGCAGAATGACAGTAGTCATTAGATAACACACCGGTCTGTCTGTCACTGGACGTGAGACGTGACGTGTTTGCTGTCAGCGACACGTTTCTGTGGGTGACGACCAGCAGGTAAGGTAAGGGGCGACACGTTACTACGCATTTACAGCAACAATAACGGGCAATAACAGTAATGGCGGCGGCGACGACGTCGTCGCTGTCCAGTGGGGACAGTTGGTCTGTGGGTTTACGTCCTGGAGGACTTATCCCGGGACCTGATCCTATGTCCAGGCTGTCCCATGTAGATAAGCCCATTAAGAGGGGCCATTAGTCATTAACTTAGTTGTCAATAGTTAGTTGTAAAATGTCTGCTTGTTTCCTTCCCCCACCAGCACAGCTGTGCGTCCATGGAGGCGGTTTCCGATTTGAGGACGACCACTGACCGTTTGGTCGTCGCAGCTCCGCATCCCCACGCCGCCGCCGCCCGTCGGTGAGGGGGCGTAACATGGTCAAGTACTTCTCCAGCGACACGGACATCAGGACCGTCTGGGAGCATGTGGTCTCTGCTTTCTGGCAGAGATACCCCAACCCCTTCAGGTTCAGCAGCCACACACACCACCACCCGCCTTGGGTTGTTGTCGTCGTGTCCATTTTGGGGGACCCTTGTGTTGTGGGAATAATGGCGGCTATGTTTATGGTGGTACAGTTGGGTCGTCAGGACTCGGCGTACTATTTGGCTTTTTGGACTTTAAAAACAGGAACTGAAACAGAACAGTGGTCTACTGGCTTCCTGGGGGGTTTGCCTGTCTGTGTACCTGGTCTGATCTGGTCACAGACCTGGTCACACAGACCTAAATGTAAATGTAATTGTTTTAACAACCCAACTACCCTCATAGCCCCGATTGCCGGTGTTATCTCCACAACAAAAGGAGACCTGAAGCCCCCTTTTGAGACCGCAACTGTGATGAAGATGCTGCTACACGTATCCAAATACTCAACCTGTTATTGTTGTGTCCGTGTGTCCGGGCAGCACTCACGTGCTCACGGAGGACGTGGTGTACAGGGAGGTCACCGCGGACCACCGGCTCCTCTCCAGACGGCTCCTCACCAAGACCAACCGCCTGCCGCGCTGGGCCGAGATGGTGTTCCCCGCCAACATGGCGCGCTCCGTCTACATCGTGGAGGACTCCATCGTGGATCCGGTCGCCAAGAGCTTGACCATCTTCACCTGGAACCTCAACCACACCACGCTGATGGTCAGCGGCGCCCACCTCCACCTAATGTTTTGTTATTGTTTTTATTATTATACTACCGAAGGCCGTTTATGCGGATTTAGTTTTTCAGGCATAGTTTCTGTTCTTGATTTTTGTCGGCCAAATTTACAGTTTAGTTATTCAGCAGACACTTTTATGCACAGTGGGTTTATTGAGATGCGTGAGATTAAGGAGCAGGTCGGGCATAGGCACCTTGCTTAAGGAAGTCTACAGGTAGGCTGGGGATCGAACCCAGTAATCATTCGGAGCTGTGAGCCGCTACGCTATCCGGCCCTGCATCCCCAAATGTAATCTTAAATAATAATAAATCTACATTTGTGTAAAATATTACACATTCAGGCCACATGTGGAAATGTTGTGTCGGGCTCTGATCCTAAAAAACCCACAACCTAATCCCAATTTGTATGTACATGACTCACAAGGCTCTATTTGCACTTGACATTGGATCGTATGAAATATACTTTGTGAACATTGAGGGAAAGGGAGCGAGGGCTCATGGGCTTCATTAGATTTGTCATACGTCCCCACTTCCTCTGTCCATACACCTGCTGTATGGACAGAGGAAAGCTTTCCATAATGCAAACCGTGACGTACTGTCAGTTGGCGTTTGACGCGTTTGACTGGGCACAAGCAGTGTGGTGCCGTATGCAAACGATATGAAAATGGCTCATCTGTGGCTAAGCTCACTCCAGCTGAAAACACAGCCAGAGAGGCTTCACTGAACCGGCCCTCCAGTCTGTGTTTTTATAAAAAAGGACAAAGCTTTTTAACCTCAATCTCGTATTGTATTCCAATATTGCATTATTCTAGTGATATGAAGGGGGGGGGCAAGGGATGGTAGGAATGAACCCAGTACCTTTAGGGCTGGGTTTCGATCCAAGGTCCACAGCTTACTTGTATATCATAGAGCAAGATGTCGAACTCCTACCTGATTCTAAGACATGTTTATGAACTCGCCATCAAAAGCCAGTTGCTTTGGGAAAGCGTTAAATGAAATAAACTGCATGCAGATTTTGAACAAAAAGTTGTGTTCTCAAGACAACATCGACATGATCATTCGCTGCAAAGTTTCTTACTAGAATATCTGTTGTTTTAAACATCTCAATAATATAAATTTCATGTACAACATCTTATCCAATCAGAAGTAACTACCTCTACCACAAATTCTTCCTTTAAGTTCACTCTTGGACATGGAGTGAAAAACCAGCTTGAACATTCAGTACACATTTTTCCATTTCCTACACCCATTTTTAAGCAGGCTGTTGAAGTATGCCTGTTTTAAAAAGAAATGTCACTCCCACTTTTACATTCTCAGTCTGTGGAGGAGCGGTGTGTGTTTAAAGAGTCAGCCGACCAGCCAGCATCCACCAGTCTAAGACGAGAGGCGTGGATCTCCTCCAGCGTGTACGGCTTCTCAAGGCCCATTCAGGTATTCAACGTAGGATCTGACTCAATGTAATGCATGATGGGAGTGCAATATACAATATGAATCGATGCAATGTAGGATGGTAATCACTAATCAGTAATGTATTAAATGAATCGATGCAATTCATGATATGAATCGATGCAAGATGTTGATGACAGATGTTGAATGGACTTGGCAATATATCGTTATATCGATATCATGATATGAGACTAGATATTGTATTAGATTTTGGATATCATATTACCGTTGTCTTTTCCTGTTTTAAAGGCTGCATTACCTTAAAACGATGACAAAAATGAGAAAATACTCATACTATAGACTATTTATTGAATTACCACAAAATATGCCATATCGTGATATATATCATTATCGAGATATTAAATGACCTGGGATGGAAGATTCTGGCCATATCGCCCAGCCCTAGTTGAAAGTATAACCAGTGTGATGGGTTCAGATGGGTTTATTTCCATTATGTCTCGTTTGCAACTAAAAGGACGTTGTCGGCTGTATGACTCATTTGGCTGAATCCTTCAAACTTATCACAACCAAAGTCTTTTCAGTTGGTATAGTATCGATCACATTTGCGTCAGCCGACTTTCACAAAGCAGACTGCAAAATACTGGTTCATTTTAGATGGGCCGATTATGTCAGATCAATATTGCTTCTTGTGGACAATCAAAAAGGCAAGTTGATGTTCCTCACAATGGACGCCACCACTCTATATTTTGATTGGCATCAAACAAACAACAAACAAACAACACACTTCACTGCTTAAATGATTATTGTCGTCATATCGGCGCATTTGATTTACTCTCCAGTTTGTGGCTGACGTGAGGACAAGTTGCTGTGG
>JAOPJI010000101.1:8341988-8360998 GCA_027122695.1 Merluccius productus
GTGTGTGTGTGTGTGTGTGTGTGTGTGTGTGTGTGTGTGTGTGTGTGTGTGTGTGTGTGTGTGTGTGTGTGTTAAATTAAGTAAGTACTTATGAGATGTTATCATCAATGACAATATCAATTTGACTGCAGTGATGCATACTACGCCTAGGCTGGCACCTATATGTATTCACATTTAGATGTTGCTATTCTTCATTTAAGTGTTTATTGTCACATGTAACTGACTAGTGCACTTTAGACTGCAACATGTTATAGCCAGTGTGTTGTCAGACATGGTGTCACATGAGGAGCCATCCTTTGCCTGCATCATCAAAAAGTGATGCATTAGTTCGTTTGACGCACCCTGTGTAAACCAAGGACTGCTCATTCACCACTTTCTTATACTTGATGCACTTAATTCTGGACTCAAGTCTATCACTATATCACTAATTGATGTGTGGCATTGCAATCCTTTTTCAAACACAACGGAAACAGACAGAAAACTGAAAATCAGTCGTTGCCAGGGGTGACCAAAACGTTCCTCTATGTCGATTGCACTTCCAGGTTTCAGATATTGGTCCCAAATGAGTGCATTCACAAACACCGAATGTCCTGATGGTGCTTTCCATTTCTGTCCCATCAGCTCGAGGCACCGCGGTCATTCAGTGTGGACTACGAAAACGACTGCTTTCGCAAGGATGGCGAAGAATTCAGCTACATCTCCGGTAGCATCCACTACAGCAGGATCCCCAGAGTTTACTGGAAAGACCGCCTGCTGAAGATGTACCTGGCTGGACTGAACACCATCCAGACGTACGTTTACCGCAGCGGTTCTCAATCTTTTTCAAGCCAGGGACCCCTTAGAATGGATACATATTTACAAGGACCCCCTACCATTGTTACCTGAATCTAACCCATTGAGCATGTGCCCGAAAAAATATATTGTCCTTATATTACTTGCCAGGAAATGTATTAATAACATGCATTGGAAATGTTGTGCTCTTTTGATAAATTATGTAGGAGTTTTATTAATTATTTTGCAGACCCCTTGGCCATATGCCACTGACCCCTGGGGGTGCCCAGACCCCACTTTGAGAACCACTGGCTTAGTGTACAGTTTTGAAGAACGATTACTATTATTCTCCTGAAAGGTATATTCCCTGGAACTTCCACGAGCCGTCTCCAAATCAGTACATTTTCAATGGAGACAGAGACCTGGAGCACTTCCTTCAGCTGGCCCAAGACATCGGTTTGCTCGTTATTCTCCGGCCCGGTCCCTACATATGTGCCGAGTGGGATATGGTGAGATTTCTTCTTAATGTCACCTCTAGGCACATGTTAAAACTTAAACGCACATGTCTTTGGTTAATTGGGTGGGGAAAGGACTGGACAACTCTTCAAAAAAGGATATGTCTGAGGTATTCAGTTTGTTTAGTGTAATGAATATTGATGTCCTTTAGGGGGGCTTGCCTGCCTGGCTTCTCAAGAAGAAAGACATAGTGCTGCGCTCTTCAGACAAAGGTACGTAAAAAGGGAAAATATCAGAAGAAGGACAGTGTGTACATGATATGGCTTGGGTTATATGCTGTAATGCATGTTGTAAAATACATTCTTCCATAGATTACATTGCAGCGGTGGACACATGGATGAGTAAGTTACTGCCCATGATGAAGCCTTTCCTCTATCAGAACGGGGGGCCGATCATATCAGTCCAGGCAAGTGCCATCAACAGACATTTCACATGACATTTATAACCCTTTAGGTTTTATAGTTTTGTTTACAATCGTTTTAAAGCCAAGTGTTTTTTCCTCCGTTAGGTGGAGAATGAATACGGCAGCTACTTTGCTTGTGACTACAACTACCTGCGTCACCTGTCCACATTATTCCGAGGCCACCTGGGGGACGAGGTGGTGCTGTTCACCACCGACGGTGCGGGTCTCCTGTATCTCAAGTGTGGCGCCATACAGGGTCTTTACGCCACTGTGGACTTTGGTCCAGGTAACGACAGCACAGTAACCCTCTACTCACAGCTTCTACCTTATCTGGTATATTGTAATTAACAGATTCTTTACGATTTAAATAAAAAGTGCTTAATACATCAGATACAGTAAATAATGTGCCTTGTACTGCATTTAAAAAAAAAAGGGTAAACTTCCTAGTTTCCCTCCATGTTGACTCATTGTTAAGACGTCTAGACGTCTGGTCAGATTACTGGGGCATCACATGATGTCTTTGTGATGTGAGGGAGTTGGTCATGGCCTGTACTGTGTGTTTGCTTTCCCAAGGCAGTAACGTTAGTGCCGCGTTCGCTGCTCAGAGACATGCCGAACCCCGCGGACCACTGGTAAATATTTCCCGCCATTTATTTCACTTCCTTTTTTCACGTCCTTTTTAATTGCCGGGCAAATGTGCAACAAGACAGGTCTCTTGTGTGACAGGTGAACTCCGAGTTTTACGCCGGATGGCTGGACCACTGGGGCAGTGGCCACAGCACAGTTTCAACGGCCATTGTGGCAAAGTCTCTCAATGAGATCTTGGCTATCAAAGCCAATGTTAACTTGTACGTTTGGTAGACTTCGAAGGGGGTGGGGTGGGGGGGGGGGCACTACATGTATACAAATGTAAGGCTGTGTACAAGCCATTGATGTGGTTGTCGTGCGTATACTTCCAGGTATATGTTTATCGGAGGGACTAATTTTGGATACTGGAGTGGTAAGTGGTCTTTTTTCTTGCATAGTTTTGTAATGGACAGATTTTCTCGTCTTTTTGATTTATTTGAATTTATTTGCTGCTTATGTGTAGGTGCCAATTCCAAGTACGCCCCGCAGACCACCAGCTACGACTACGATGCCCCCCTCACAGAGGCAGGAGACCTCACTGACAAGTACTTCGCCATTCGAGATGTTATCAAACGGGTAGGAAAAAGAACTAGTTCAGTTCGACTAATAGAGCCAACATCACATCTCTGTTTACAGCGTGACCCCATTAAGAGTCAGCCATTTGAAAATACACATTTAATGTACTGTGTAACGTGTTGTTAAACCTGTTTTGGATCCTCACCTCAAAAGTATAGGAAGATACCCGAAGGGCCAATACCTCCATCCATGCCAAAATATGCATATGGTGCTGTTAAGATGAAAAAGGTTGGTTTGGGGCGCACTTTAAAAGCAATTACATATTATGTACTACCACTGGTGAGAGGCGTTCTTCAGGCGGGATGGATAGTATACACAAAAAACTGCAAGCAACAATTCTTACAAATCTTTCGTCTCCCTCAGGTCCAGACGGTCTCGAGTGCCTTAGACAAGCTGTCATTCTCAGGACCTGTGAGAAGCACATATCCTCTGAGTTTCATTGAATTAAACCAGGTACCGCTTGTCTAGAGTTCACCCTTTGAATAACTGCGGTCATTCAATTTTAACTACGTCTACCTTAAAAAATATCCTATTAAAAATATACATTCAAGCCATCACTGAAATATGTTTACCTGTGTTTCCATGTTTGATTCCCCCTCAATAGGCCTTTGGGTTTCTCCTCTACAGGACAAAGCTTCCGGTTAACTGCAGCTCACCGACTCCCCTTTCCTCTCCGCTGAATGGGGTTCATGACCGGGCGTACGTGTCAGTAGATGGGGTGAGTTTCTCCACGTCGTTTTCAAAAAGCAAAGAAAAGATTAAAAAAAAGCTTATAGGATGTTATGTCTGATTTTCAAAGTGTAGAGACTTAGTCTGCACTTAGTCATTTTCAAAGTGTAGACAGTCTGATTTTCAACACGTTGACACTTTCTTTTGGGTGACCCATGGTGATCTTGTCAGACAGCGTTGATGCCGGCATGTTGATGCTACGCTATATTAGGAGGTCAATGCCAGGCAGAGTCATGTGTGGTGGTGTGATTTTAGATTAGTTACGGTTCTGGCTTCCTCTCCTCAGGTGCCAATGGGAATCCTGGAGAGGAACAACGTGTTGACCATCAACATAACGGGAAGCTCTGGTGGTCAGATGGACCTGCTGGTGGAGAACATGGGCCGCATCAACTACGGAAGGGACATCAACGACTTTAAGGTGGGTCTCTTGAAGTGCCATGGTGGCAATGGACAATAAAATCCACGCAAGGGTAATTCACGTTATGAATACAAAAATTATGTTTCATCATCGACGCATTGCTTTGTAGTCCCAACGGTAGCCAAACCATATGCTTCAGCTCAGTACACACAGGTAATCAAGTAGGCTAAACTCCTGAAGATCAAACACGTACAATAACTCAAAGCAAGTAAAGGCCGTACACACAGCTGTATGTAGTGCGTATAGTGCCCCAGCTTCCGGTTAAAATATATTTTAAGTAACGCACCTTCAATCGTAGTTCTGTTTCCATGCAAGTCCACATTGATTGCTTGTTGTAGCAGCACCATAACTTAAATGATGTCTTATTCCACAAATAATGAGGGCTGAATAATCTAAAGACTGTTCTAATATGGTTTTCAAATAATGGTGTGACTAAACACTAGGGACGCCCATCGTTTGACTCAGCTGCAACTGCTTCCCTGATTACTAATTAGCTTTGCTCCACCCCAAATACAATGTTGAACCAAATATATACTTAAAGGCTGTTTTGGCTCCTACAGATATAATAGACTTTTCAAACATAAAGTGATACATACATAAATTGATTGTAATAAAAATTATTATAATTATTACAAAATTACAATTACATAATTATTGAAAATAATTGAACAGTGACACGTATACTGAGATTATGTTGCAATTAGTATGCAATTATGTTTAAGTGTATTTATTGTTCTCACCCCCACAAAATAAACCACGAAGGGCTTGGTCTCCAACATGACATTAGGCAAAGATATGCTTAGTGGCTGGACCATGTACAGTCTGAACATCGACGAAGCGGTCAGCCAGGGGCTCGTACAGGAGACCCAGGTGCCAGACTCCAGCCAGCCGGCCGGCAAGTCAGCCGGCCTCTCCCTTCCCACCTTCTACAGGGGAAGCTTCTTGATTCCTGATGGCATCCCAGACCTCCCGCAGGACACCTACGTTCAGTTCCCCGGCTGGAGAAAGGTGTGGTGTTACATAGTAGTTTATAATATAGCCTAGATTTGTTTTAGCATACATGTATACACAAAGTAAATTAGAAAAACAACTGAATGTTTGTGTTTCCTTTCCTGAATATTTGCCTTTCTGAATGCATGCATCAACATATATAATTTTCATTTTGGCTGGTGTATTGTCATTTCAGGGCCAGGTTTGGGTCAACGGCTTCAACCTGGGGCGTTACTGGCCAGCCCGCGGGCCCCAGCTGACTCTCTTTGTGCCCGCCAGCATCCTCAGCACGGCAGCCCCCAACAACGTGACTGTCCTGGAGCTGGAGGGCTCACCTTGCGACACGGGATCCTGCGTGGTGGAGTTCACCAAGACCCCCATTCTGAACGCCACGGTCTCCACAGGCCACCACTCCAAGTTGTTCCTTAGAGGCGGTTAGTCATCTGAAACTTGCTGATCTCTGATTTCTCTCACACGCATACACAGTAGGAATCATTTTGCACTTTTGTTACATTGTTATACAATGGCACATTAGCAATTAACGTTGTGTTAAAGAACAATTTATACTTTCTTTTATGATCATTAGTGTTATTGAAATCGATTGGTTACTGATCTTGGCTCAACTACCTCAATGATTCTGGATTGGTCTTTTCTTACTGTTCAACTGAAATTAATATTTAAAACCTCCATTCACTTGTATAAAATACTGTGAATTGAATACCGTACAATATTTTCCTTTACAGTATTTTTGTAATGAATTTTGGTTTTGTATGGGAAAATGGTTAAGGCTGTTCTTTTACATGTTAATAAAAGAAGTACTTGCAAATTATTGTTTGCAAATTTCAATAAAGAAGGCTGTTCCAGTTCCACACAAAATCGAGATGGGAACTGGAAAGTTTAGCCCTAAGAAATTGCAGATCGTTGCAATCATTGTTTGCGTTTTACCCCTAGGTGTCACTAACTGACTGATGAAAACTCTGCAACGGTTATAGGTGTACAGAGACTTCATTATCTGTATCTGTTAAACCAACAGACAGTGGAGAATCAAGTATACAACTTATACAATACCTGTTCACCAGACCAGAATATGTCTCAGACAGAAAAGTTGTTGGGTGTAGTTTGGTACATGAAAACAAAAATTCTGAGAAATGTTTACTTTTATTCTAGCCTACTTAACAGTAATGAATACTAACTCATGCAACATAGTAAAGCATATCACAACTGTATGCTTTTCTCCATACAAAATAGCAATGCTGTTAAAACTGCAGGGCACAATATATCGGGTGAACACATTAATTCCCCAAACCCTACAACATCATACATTCAGAAAGCAACAGTTAAGTCCAACGCCATTTTTGATACTATAGCCCTCGTTAAACTGTACATGTAAGACTTTCACAATTCAAAAGCATACTCCCTTTCCCATCTTCTGGAATAATAAAGTGCATTTGTGAAAGGTATATAAAAAAATATAGTATACAAACAACAGACGACCCCTAACCTAGATAAGATAAAAGAAACAATGGATGAAACATATGCCATGGTTAAATATGGTTGGTTGATAGTTTGTTGAAATTAAGCATTAACATTTTTGACTGAATCCCAAGACAGTTTACAAGTACAGGACATGAACTATAAACCAAATAAATGTAGAAAAAAACAACTTTACATAAATACTTCACATGCACCTAGAATGTTTAACCTATGAAACAAGACCTATAAATACAAACAATGATGAAATAGCAGAAGAAGTGCAGAACTGAATGCAGTTCATTATGACCTAAAAGGGTGATTCTATGTTATGCTCTATTATTACTGTTAATAGATTACTGTATTGTTACTGTATTATTCAGACTATTATCATAGTCTGCCGACTACAGGGATTTGGACCAAGGTGGTGACTTGACTGTATGGCAACTCGATCTGTGTTTCTAGTGTAGTGGCTGGGGTGAAAGGTACTGGGTTCGATCCCCATTGTCCACAGTCTACCTGTAGGCGTCCGAAAATTCGAAACCTCTGCTCCTGAAAAAAAAATCTGCCTTTGGAGATTTGGATGAAAGTGTCTGATAAATGTATTAATAGTATTTCTATCCTTACACAAGGAAGTATTTAGTCCACCGATGGCCAATGCTTTGGTAAAAGATGGCATGGCTTTACATTCTTGGATGCCTCCTTGACCACAACAACATGCAGGTTACATAAGGTTATATTGGTCGCAGGTGGTTGCATAGTAACATCATCCAATGAAGACAATACATGAAGGCTACTGCTAATATTACCCAGGGTGCTCGACAATGCACCGGTTTCGCTTCTACATTTCATTTGTGTTAAAGTATCGCAAAAACACAATATCAATTGTGTTATTATACAGGATTGTGATTATCTTGGATTTATGGGGTGAAAAAAATTCAACGATAAACCAAAATGTTTTTGGACATGAAACGCATCTAATGTGGAAGCTATACATTCTTCCAAAAAATCACCCAATAAAAACACAAAACAACCAAATGGGGCTTTTGTAAACAGTATTTTCACTTTCTTACAAAAATAAACTTTGCATACCGAAATATACACCCTTTGTATACCATAGATTGAAAATGCAATGTCTTTTTCCTTTTAATTCAGACACACAGACAAGACAACTGTAATGCAGACGGCCCAGTGGTAATCTCTCCATGAGATTGTTAACAGTCATGTTAATAATAACCTACATGTTTGGCACATACCGTTTGCAATATGCTACAGTGGGCACCCAAATAGCCCATAGCCATGCGTCGTGATGCTCGTCCTAGAGAACCAGCAGCAGTACGAAAAGGGGCAGTGAGGGACATCCATTTTACAATTGCACTGGAGTGACTAGTCATGATTGTCAACGGGTAAGGACAGCTTGAATTACGCGTAATTTACGCCACACTACAAAAGGTTTCAGAAATTGAGACAAATGGATAAAAATAATAATAATAATAATATAGTTGCAGTTCAGACAGCTTAAGCCATAAGACCAAATGACAGGAGGTACAAATGTGACATATCCAGGCTTATTTTTCATGTGCATATATTATAAAAGGTTTGAGTGAGAAGCATTTAAGTGCCTCTAGTCATTTGCTAGGCAAATATAAACAGTTACATCCACATGGACGTAGGCTAACGGTTAGTTTACCACTTTGTTAGCTATCTGGCTATGTACATACTTTACATACACCTGACATAACTGAGTAAACAGCAAAAAAAATGTGTTTATTACACCATACCTGTACTTGTGTTTGAGGACAAAAAATATTTGAACAATCTCTACAAACATGCTGGTCACTTAAATGTTATTCCAACTGTCAAATTACCTGGTTTGGGGAGTTTAAAGAGAAATCGCTGGTGGGAGAACATACCAGACATTTTGACCCCTTTGATGATGATGTTGTGATGTGTACCCTATAATGTCATATAGCCAGATATAAACAACCCATTCTGAAATGTTTTTGGCAGTGAAAAACGATTCACATAAGGCACATATAATGCAGAAAAAACACAAACTATACCACAAAAGGGAAAAACAAAAAACTGACTGGAATTAGTAAGCCCTCCCCCACACATCTGACATCCCTTTAACTTCTTAAGGCTCTTCCCATTTAAACAGTAGGGACGAGGGGGGAGGTGGTTGGCTGTTAGTGGCCCATCACCAAACGCAAGACAACCAGATGACGTCAGTCACCACAAGGGCCAGCAGCAGTGTGTTCGTCCACGGTGCAGAAGAAGAAGAAGAGGAAGAGTACACGCGGGCTGCGTGTAGGGCCTATTTTCCTTGGTTACCAATGTTTTTTTGCGAAACCAAGTCGACACTAGTCCGAAGTACATCCGTGCAAAGTACAATCCGTCGACCCCCGAGTGGCAGTTGACTCAGGAGTGCTTGCGGAGCGACTGGTCATCCGCAGACTGCTCCTCGGTGGACAGGCCCATGTAGGCCGCCATACTGGGAATGTCCACCATACTGGGAGTGTCTGAGTCGCTGCTCAGTGGGGGGTGGCCTAAGGGAGAAGGGGGATTTGCATAAGTATATTTGGGTAGTGGAGGTAAATTAGGTACATTTTGGTAGTGGAGTGGGAGCTAAGCTAAAGTCATGCCTGTTAAGATCATATACGCCACTATATATACATTTACATTTAGGGCATTTAGCAGACACTTTTGTTCAAAAAGTACATTTGTTAGAAGAAAGTACAACAGTAAATCGCTATCGGTAGAGTAAGGATTTCACAAGAACGAGTTTCAAGCACAACTAATTGCTAAGTTAACCCATTGGTAGTATACAACAGAGATAAGTGCTAAAATAATAAGCGCAAAATATTAATGTACGTGCCAGGACAGGGAGAGGGGGGGGGGGGGGGTAGTAGGAAGGAGGCTAAGCAGAGTCCAGGTGAATGCTTAACAGGTGGGTGTATGTACATACATACATACATACAGATCATAATAGACATAATGTATGCCCTTTGTTAGTAAGGTGTAGTAGGGCATTTTTATCCAAAGCATCGTACCCTGAGTGGGAACCAAATCCCTAACCAGTGGCACTAGACAGGACCACCATCAATAAACCATTGCTTCTACTCCTCCTGGATGACACCTGGACGTTGAATCGTCGAGGCCGGTGGAGAAATGGCTGGTGCAGTGAATGGTGTGGTGAGGTTTTAGCATCACGCGTCACACACGTCTTGCAGTCAGTCCTATATAAACAGAATATTCTCCTCGCTGGCCGATCATACCGCATTATTATATTCAATCATTTGAGAAGTGCATTCAGTGCTCGTCTACTCATGCGTAGATGTTAAGGGCGTTTCAGGTATTTGGCGCCCTCGGTTAAAATGTCATCATATGATTTATTGCATTGTGGCTTTTGTATTTTGTGTCATGAGCAATGATCATTACATATTGGAATAAACTGTTTTGTGGTCGTGTGGCCAAACCCTTTTCAAACCTGGGGAAACATTAGGTGTATTGTATCGTATATTCACTTTCACCGTGCTTCAAGAGCAATTTGTAAAAAGGTACACAGAGCTGAGTAGTAAACAATGCCATTCAGCACAGCCTCTGGAAGGACTTAGGACCTATGGGAACAATTACCACGAGGTTTAAAGTGTTTTGAGGAGGTGCTAAAAAAGAAAGAGCATCAGTATATGTTTGACAGGTCCATGCAGGGTAGAGCCAATAGTACCTATTTGAATAACTATATATTGGAAGTACAAAGACAGCATTTCTCTTTCTCCTGAAACGGCCATTTCAATGTTTTCGGTTCATGGCTGCAGCGACTGTGGCTGGAATTTTACTAGGGCAGAGAGGAAACGGGCTGTGCCAGCAATAACACACTCCAGCGGGACCGACACTTGCGTTTACATACACACACACCTTTGTTACAGTTAACGAGGACCAGGTGTTAAACAGATGTTCTGAACCCCTGAATGCACGAGTGTTTGTTGGCATGGTCCTAGATACAATACAAACCCTCTGCACCCCCCGCATTAACTTAAAAGTCATTGTTTTGGGGTATAATTTTCTGGAACGGGAACGCGACTCTTCCTTCTCCCGCAGGACTCTGGAGAGTTCGAGTTGGAGAACACTTAACAGGAGGACAGTGGGTCTAAACAGGGATTTGTTCAGTAAGCACCGGCTTGGCCGAGCCATTGCTCTCGGTGATGAACTGTGGCAGTGTGTGTTTATATCCCAGTATACATAATGCCAATGCAGTAAGTCTGGACCGGGCCTACTGCCATTATCTGTGTACTGCATCAATAACAAAGGCTTGGGTTGGATGTCCTCATACATCGCTTTAAACAACAAAATCAACAAATCATAATCTACAACGCACTGCCTCACAAACCACAATGTGACGTCTCGTTAATCTACTCTTATTGATTGATTGATGACGGTGTCCTGAACCAACCAATCAGACCACACTCATGACCACCAGTGCGTTTCGCAATCACGAATAATATAACAAACGATAATCTAATATGTGGCTGCCAGTGCATTAAAATGCGTGGATTTGGGTGATGGTGGAGTGTGGACTCACCACCAGTGTAGTTTGGTCCGTCCTCCGGTGCCAGAGGTGGCATTTCGTCGTAGTCAGGGAGCTGCTGCAGGCTGATGGACCCTACTGGGTCCAGCGCTACCGAGCTCTCGTTCACCGCCATCTCACTGGCTCCAGTGATGCCGTCGGTTGGCGGTGCCCCGACGGAGGCCTCATACTCTGGGGGGATCTCGTCAAAGTCGTCAGCGTTAGGCTGGAAGGAGACCGGACAGTTAGTCTGCAGAACTATACTGCGGTTTCTGAAAGGAAAGGGTAGCCTAGCCTCTCCAGCCATCCGTCTAAGTTCTTGCCGCTTATCCACACAGGGTCGCATGGGCAGTAGGGCAAGTAGGGCAGCCCAGTCTCTCCCATCCCATTCCCTGATGACTTCCTCCAGCTCATCCCAGGGGGATCCCTCTAGGCGCACCCAGGCCAGCTGGGAGATATAATCCCTCCGACTCTGGTTTAAAAAGTGCTATATACAAAACGCTTTACTTACTTACCTATGTACTTATTCTTTCGGTCACTACCCAGAGTTGTGCTGGTTTTTAGGGTCCCTCTTGTAATAGGACTACATTCTTATAATAGGACTACAATCTTATAATAGGACTACAATCTTAAAGGAGGACTACATTACTATATATACATTCATTGTGAAGAGCGTTCATGTAGACTGTGTGGCCTCACCATTATACCAAGGGCCTTTAGGATGTTGGTTTTACACATGGGGCATGTCCTCTGGTCCTGCAGCCATGGGTCGATACAGTGTTTGTGGAACAAATGCCTGACCAACCAAATAAACAACGTTATTTCTAAAGGCCAACTATATATAATGCACCGAAAGAAGAGGTTCCGATTAACTGTGTGAACAATAACATTATGCATATGCATTAGTTTGACTAGCCAAATGAGGCAAGTCGTGTTTTACCTGCATGGTAATATCCTTACGACGTCATTGGGCTTGTAACTTTCAATGCACACTGCGCAGCTGTCAAAGTCTGAATCGATTTCCTGCAACATAGGACAAAGAAGATTAGGCGTCCTTCTGAATTGTATAGTCGGTTTCAAGTAAACTCAAATAAACTCAAACTAAAAACCCATCCCCAAAAACACAAAAGAGCGATGGGTTGTTTTACACTGAAAGGCAACAGGCCAAACTCTGTGGATGTTGCCATGGTGCTTTTCCATTGCATTTCAGAAACAAACATTAGGTGACAGTAAACAGTAAACTGTTCAGTAAACTCACTTCAACTGTGAACCGCTTGGAACCGAAGGCTCATTAAATACATCCCATCCGTGCCTGGCCTGCAGCAACAGGCATATCTCACTGTCTTGTTGGTTTAGAAATGGTTGGTTTAGATAATGGGGACAAATAGGGTGACCAGATGTCCCCATTTTCCAGGGACAGTCCCATTTCTGGTTGCCTGTTCCTGGCTGGAGCCGTCCCGGAAATGTCCCCGTTTTTATGAATATATTATGAAATGGCAATGGTTCTAGCTTGCTGGTGAATATAATTTTGAGGCAGTTGGTAATTAGTATCGTGTCTGATCAGCTGTGGTGTGACCTCGCTATGCGGGGGACTATCTATTGACTTTATAGTATACCATAAGCTGGCCTGTGTATATACAGTAAAACCAACAGATGAAATTTGGCTTTAGTGCTGTTTGTATAACCTGCTACTTCTATACGGTATTTTTTACTGAACAACGCTACAAATGCACACACTGCTTCTCTTATCGCATTGCAATAATGGTTGGAGTCCACAAGCGGTCAAGTTTTCGGTTTGTTATTGACAATGACTTTTAAAGCCTGCCATGGATGCATTATTTTCCCATTCAACAAGTGATTGGGTTTAAACATATGATGAGGAAACAATTAAACGGTATTAACCTTGTCCCCTTTCTTGATGGTCCGTACTTGTAACCTGCTGATTGCCTTCTTGGCTGCGTCTCCCAAGCGCCTCTGGAGGAGATGAAAATTACAATTAAATCACCATATGATACAAGATAACCCAACTAAAGTATACATATAACTATAAGAATATAAGTGAGGACTAGATTTAAAGGTCTAGGTTTAAAATAAAATACAAATCCGGTATAATCAGCTAAATCCTAAACTAGACCATAATCACGACTTTTGCACTAATCGCACACGTCACATCATTATGTCATTTTTGCTCATTTAATATCTGCCCCATAAATCTCTGATGCTAGTCTTAAGAAACGTCCCCACTAGTCTCAAAAACGTAATGCACACGGCCGAGCGGAGGAGAGGGGAGGCAGCGCAGCAACCGCCATGGGTAACCGTCTGCTGCTAGCCTCCCCCGGATCCAGCCCGGAGCAGCCCAGGTCCAGCCGCACCTCTGCCAGCCAGCACAGCAGCCCAAGTCCCATGTTCCAGGAAGGAGATGGGGATTGTGCCTTGTCGCCGTGGTGGACCTACCGAGGGCCCCTCCTGTGTCAGAGGGGCCCAGCAAAAGCCACTTATGTGGCGGGTGGCAGGAACCACTGCTACACACATAACACAACTTTTCCGACTCAACACATTGGAGCTATCGAACCCAAACTTTTGAATTTGATCACAGACCATCAATGGTGATGACTAAACAATGATTAATTTGTTTATTATGAGCAGAAAAACAGTTATGACAGTAATAAGCTCAACCCGTGTCAGCGTCATGTGACCACGGTATGGCAGTTAGGCTATAACCGTCACAGCCCTACCGGAACTGTAATCAGAGTTCAGGTTTTCCTAACCTGCTTCGTGGTCCCCTGTTCCTATGATAACCACAAGGTGAACTAATGTGTGTCCGTCACGGACACCCCCACGTTTTAATGTTAACAGCAATCAAATACATGGCAAGCATTTGAATTGGCTCTGTAGGGCCCCCGGCGTCTTGGATGATGGTCCACTGCTTCACTAGCTTTCCGTTTGTCCGGCTGCCAAACCTTTCTCGTACTTCCAGCTCACAGGCCCCACAGCGGATATTAAGCACACTATAGAGCCAACGCTACAAATCAAGGAACCATTCCTCTGTAGAGGACACATCTAAAAAAAGCCCCCCCCCCAAAAAAAAAAAAATACCACCACGGCTGCTAACTCACCACTGCACCACTGTTAATGTTTAACACACAAAAATCTAACGTTATTCCGCAAACAGTTTGTGCTTCTTTTACGTCTGCCCCAAGTGTTTGTCGCGTGTGCTTTCAACATTTTAACGTGAGCCACACCAAAGACCATTTTTCCGTCACACTCTGCAGAGACGAAACTATTTTTCTGAATCTGATCAGAAGACGTCTATACAAAAGGCCTACCTGGTTGCGGTCGCGCGCGTTGACGTAGCGGAACCTCTGGATGTAGTAGAAGACCAGCCAGGCCAGGGAGATGGTCATCAGCACGATGAAGGAGATGGAGACGAACACCACCGACGTTCTGCTCACGTATTTCTGCAGGTTGCGCGTCCCCACCGTGATGTCCATCATGACCATGACGCTCTGCTCCAGCAACGCCACGATGTCCTGCCCCTTGGGCTCCGGGATCATGACGGCAATTATGTCACCGGTGCCTGGAGGAGTCAAACGCACACCGCGCCTTAACGCATTAGCTTCAGGGACGGGAATCAGCAGGGACCACGATACTCGCATGAATGGATTTCTCTCCCCATCCCTAGTGAGCTTGGACGGAGAGCATTGCGTACAAGGTCATTTTTTAAGTGTTTGTTTGTTGTACATGAATCACGATCTTGAGAGTATGCAAATAACTCTGTGAGAGTGATCTCACGGAGCTGGGATGTGCTCTTAAAACGGACAAAACCAATCAATTTGTCTAATTTCCAATTGCTATTCATTAGGGTCAAGTCTAGTTTACTGGGCTGCAACAGTCATAACATATGAACAATACCACCAATCACACCCTGCCTTTTATTTCAAGGAGGGTTTTCTGTAACAAGAAACCACCTCATTAGTCATTTGCCCTAATTAGCTAAACAAACTCACGACAAAAGTCTTGATGTATCAATCAGATGTATGATGTCTGGACGACACTCCTATTGCACCAAATTGCTTCGTCGGTCCCTTAACGCGGCTTGCTGTTGCAGAGTCTTTTTTCGTCCACTGATCCCCACGGTAACTCACCGCCTTCCCTCTCAGTGGACTGAGTGGATTGGGTGTTCACTCTGCCACTAGCAGCAGTGCTCGCCGGGCCGGGTGCCAGACATGTGGCCCCTGAGGGACACCCCTCCTACCCGCTGCATGGTGAAGTCCCTGAGCCAGAGCTGCTACAAATGAACAGTAACACCCTTGCTGGGACCGAGCCTTTCATCAGGAGATACCCTGGAGGTGGAAAGCAGAAGCCAGCAGATATATTATAGTCAGGGTCTACTCTGACTCTATCTGCTGATTCGGCGGATGCTGCAGGAGATCTCTCTCTATCTCTCTTTGCCACCCGTTCCCCCTCCCTCCCTACATCAACATAACATATTTTCCTCTAGTTCTGTCCGGGAGACGGACATCAGACGCCAACATGAGAAAAGTAGAGCGAGAGTCATCGAGGTCTGCTCCATTATTTTGAGACTGCAGGAAATCTCTCTATGCCGTGCCAATAGCAATTTAACATGTATAATTATACAATTTATTGTGTCATTACATTTAGTTGATGCTTTAAGATAGCTAGCAATGCCCTTAAACACTTATTGTATGTTTGTATGTCCTGGCACTTACATTAGTATCTTACACATTAGTATCTTATGCTAAGATACTTAGTATCTTAGCATCTTACCCTAGCTATCTCTGTTGTATACTAGCAATGGGTTAACTTAGCAATTGGGCGTGCTTGAAACAGCGATATACTGTTGCACTTTCTTCTGACAAATGTACTTATTGTAAGTCGCTTTGGACAAAAGCGTCTGCTAAATGCCCTAAATGTAAATCATCATCTATGACTTTTACTGTGCGGGAGCAGTTGTTTCAGGGTCATTACAAAAGAGTAGTTGGTCTTCAATGGTTTTAAAACAAAAGGTAATATAAAGACAAGCTAAGACTTCATAAATCCCAGACGGGAAAGACTGCTCGTTTTCAGATTCATGATTCAGAACATGCTAAATATGGATTTGGGTACCGGGTCTTCTGCTGATATTCTCCAGTACTTGATAACCTGTACTGGTTACCTAGCTACCTGCATGTCCCAGATAGAAGCTATAGAAAAACAGTAATACTACCAACATTATTAATTCAACTATGGGGATAGGTAAAAGAAAAGAGGGAGGCCAAGGATGAGGTGAGACAGGGCAGACTACGAGTTCATTCATTTCTTATTGCATTATGTATTGAACTTTATATAAATAAACTAGTGGGTCCAGACCTTGCGTTTAGAGAAGCTGCCCATGAAGGAGCGTCCCCCTCCCCTCTTGTTCCCGCTGGAGTTGGATTCGTCTGCCGTGTCCGTGCCGTCGTCTCCTTTACTCTGTAGGACGGAAACACACACAACATGGTAAACAACACCAACATGGTAAACAAATACACATGGTAAACACCAACATGGTAAACAACACCAACATGGTAAACACATCCACATGGTAAACACCAACATGGTGAACACACACATCCACATGGTAAAACATCAACATGGTCAACATTCACCTCCACATGGTAAACAACAGCATGCTAAACCACCTCCTTTGCTCTGGAGGACAAACATCAACATGGTAAACAACCACAACATAAAACCATTATGATGCGCTGTGTGTGCGTGTCTTCTGATTTCGGTTGGAGCCACCGGGTGGCGCTGTAGCTACAGTTGTCAATATGAGATACAGCCATAAATCTGATGATCACATTGATGCCCCAATGCTTGAAGGTACTCGGTTCGATTCCCTCTGGGAAGTTGGCATATTCGTTGCATAAATATGGAAAGTAGATGAATAAACAAGTTTGTTCAGGCAGTGTTTTTTCCTCCACATAATCAAAATGTTGTTTTTTTTTGTAATTGAAAAGTCAATTAGATTAAAACAGGTACTACAACTGATACATGTTAATTGGGTTTGTGCGCTTATAAGATAGCACAGCTAATCAGAAGCGAAAGTCATTAGGTGAGTGCAGGTGTGCACACTGACACACTCAAGGGTCCACATAATGCGCACGCACGCAAACACACACACGCCCAAGGCTCCACACTTGATTATGGAGATTTAGTGCGAGTGTTTAAGCAGGGCGAGAGAGAGAGAGAGCGAGAGAGCGAGAGAGACGGTAGACAGAGAGAGAGGAAAAGAGAGAGGGCTACAGAGACAGAGGTAGAGACATAAAGAGAGAGACAGCGTGAATAATAATGTGGCAGAGAATGCAGAAGATGAAAGGATTATAAAGTTACACGCTAAGATGAGGCAGAAGACTTTACAACCACAACTTGGCAACAAAAGGGAGGACACCTTTCTAAAAAGAGGGGCAGGGTAGGGTTCATTCTCAAATGAATGATGTATTGTAGTATAATATAATCCGTATAAGTGTTTCATGAGAGCAAAAACTATGAACACATTTGTTTTGTCAACTTCCAACCAAAGTAACAGCTTGAGTTCTCCAAGCTGGATTTCAGCTGTTTGAATTTAGCTGCCTCATGTTGCTCATATTACAATTATTATTATTTTTTTAATGAAACTTTGATATATATTCATGTTTCTTTTGGAGGGGGGGGGGGTGGAGGACATGGGAGGGCTGGGAGTAGGGGAGAGGGAGCATGACTCACCTTGAGGCTGGCTTTGTCTGGGGTGGGCTTCCCTGTCGGGGGCAGGGCGGCGATGGTGAAGCTGTCGGGGTCCTCCCTGTCCCGGATCTTCGACTCCTTCATCAGGCTGTCCAGCTTCTTTTTAGCGAGGCTCTCTACCTGCTTTCTATTGGCTGACGTCTGCAGGGGAGAGAGATGTGAGGGAAAGAGAGGAGTAAGAGTGAAAGGGCAGCTGTGAAAGTTAAGTAAGATGTTTAGTAGAACCTCAGCTACCTCAGCCCTTCTCTCAGCAAATAGAACTGAGCTGATACAATTCTCGATATTAATGAATTGAAGATGTGTTGGGATTGTTATTCGTTGACCTTGACTACCTAATTGTAATGCGCAGAATAATAGTCAGAGAGTTACATTTGCATTAGTAGGAGTCATGACTGAGGGATATGAGGTCCTAATGCAAAAAAACTCATGTTTTTTACAATAGAAAAGATGATGATGATCGTGACGACATCATGATTACATCGTTTGCATCGTGATGTCATCAGGTTAAGCGTCCACTTAACGCTACCTTAGCTTTAGGACTAGCATCATGTTTTAACTGAACCGTGTGGTGTTAAAGTCCGATGCAGTATTCATGAATGGACTACATGGATGACTCTGGGGCCGCACAAGCACCTGCTCACCTCGTCCACTAGGTGACAGAGTTCTCCCACAAACCACCAGGTTAATTTATTATGCGTCGAGTAAGTACATGCTCACAAAACGGATTCTGTCACTCAAACAAGGACCACTGTATGTGTAACCAAGTTTGTACAGATTGGTTCTGTAAAGGTTTCAGACTCCATGCATTCAACATTTGAGAGATATTTAAACTATTTGGTAATGTTTTAGAGAACCCCATTTTCTCATGTTTGATTTTTTTTTACCAAATACTTTAAAACAGGCGGTATGATAGGAGTATATGTTGTGGGGATCGGTGCGGGGTTTCTGAAGAGAATGGGGATGTTACAGTACCTTCCACTTTGAAAGAAGAGAGCAAGATTGAAATGTTCAAAGTGAGAGAGAGAGAAGAGAGGAAGAAAAAGCCATGAGACAGCACACAGGAAGACTACATTATACACTAGGAAGATTACATTAAAGTCAGTGTAAACCAAAAGTAAATATGTGTTTAGAGTTTGTCACACTATAGAAAAATGTGTTATTAACCACCCAGCCAAATT
>JAOPJI010000101.1:8366719-8379806 GCA_027122695.1 Merluccius productus
GGTAACGTCCGCATTCCATATGAATCTCATGTTAACTGACATTAGGCATTAGTCAGACCCAGGCATTAGTCAGACCCGTATATTTCTCCGGTCATTTGCTGTTTGTTTCCAGGAACAAAGTAGTGCAAGCTAAAAGTTGTACTTTTGAGACAGAATTACCCCAAAAAATGAATCAACACCCTTATATTTTTATTGATTTGCAAGTGGCCATGGTATAAGCGGGATGATCCCCTCCAACCACATGTTTATTTCTCCCATTGAATTCAGTTCTCAGGTAAACATTTATACATGATAATTAACCTATCGATATAAGCTTTATTGTGTATTCTGGCAGTCTATCAAACCTCACAAGCTTTGTAGCATATTTTGCCTATGTAAGAAGTGTGCTGAGACTGCCTATCTATCCATATATATCTGTGTCTATATATTAATGAATAACCAAAAAAATGCAATGAAATGCAGAAAAACGTATATTCATAAATCGATATTTGTGTCAAACAAAACATTTTATTCAATTACACTTGATGTGAAATGTTTAATAATACATTTTTCAACATGCATTTTCTGTCTGGTGTTGCTATGTATATACAATTCAGAATACAAAAATAAATTATAAAATGTTATATATTCTATACGCTTATAACAGTATGAAGGAATGATCTGTTGTCCTATACAATTCCAAGATCCTGATCCTATTCTATACAACTTTAAGTACATTGGGTGTTTATCTTGGGTGTAGCTTCACATATCCATATCCAGGGAGAAGAGATTACAATATGTACATAACTTGGTTGTTAGGAAAAGCTTTAATGTGTGCTATTGGTTCATGCTAAATTCGCTCCAGAGCTTGAAATGAACATAATCCATGTCAGGAATTGAGGGGCATTTTCAAGGAAATGTGATTTGATGGATAAGTTCCATTTCATATCTGTAAATCCAGTCTCATACAGAAATAATAGGAGATTCATAGTCAACGCAAACATAAAAGTATGCTTACTGTTCGTCAATGGGAGAAAAATACTGGCTTGTTGTATACAAGAATATCATCCACCCACCCACACACACACGCACACACGCAGGACAAGCACTGCTACAGTCATCCTAACAGCATTAATTGACAATACAAAAATGGAAAGTGTAATTCTTTGGCAAACCCAGCTGTTTAATGCTGTTTAAGCTTTCTTTTTTGTGTCTACAATTTGGATGCAAATATAACCACTGATTATACAGGTCCTTACTTCCTCAAGTGTCAACCTTCCCATAGGTCCCCTCGGGTGGTCGGTAGGACTTGGGAAAGGTCATCAGTTGCAGCATGTTGAAGGCATACTTCCTGCATCTAATATTCTTTTGTACGTTCTCAATCCGACACCCCTCTCTGATGGTTCAAATAAAGGGAGTGAAAAAACAATGAGGGGGGTGAGAGAGGGAGGGGGAAGGGGGGGGACACACACACAAAAAAAGACAAACATGAGCAAAACAAAGATGAGGCATTGTTTTAAATGATGTATTTTTTTAAAGGGGCATTTCACTGACATCAGTTGTGTTATTGTGGCCATGCTGGGTGTACTGCAAGCTTGTTTATTGAAACAGAGGTATTGGCCTGTTTGTTAAATATTATATTTGTTTCCAATTTTCCCATTTTAATAATTTTACACACAGCTACTCACATAGTCATTTATATTTTTCCGGTATTATCTTCATCTCATAAGTAAAATGCCCCTTTATGAAGTAAATACATAAAGAGTCAAAATCAAGGGTGAGTAGATGGAGCTAGACACTATTTTAACCCCCTGAAACACATGATCTGAAGCGTGCGGCGCAGGTGCATACAGCGCGTGTCCCAATCACCTGCTAGTTTAGTGGCGGGAAAATGGTCGCAGCCCCTGGCACACGGTCCAAAAGGGTTGTAATTTAACTCATTCATCATGGTTGTGATTTGGGCGTCACATGCAATAAACCAATCGGTGTCATCTCCCATTCCCTTTAAAAGTCAGGTGCGCATGCACCTCGGCAGACTGCTATTATGACGGCGGATTTGCCAGGCGGGAAGAAGGACCGACGTTCAGGCGAGGTCTCTTCTATAGTCTTGAATAACTGCACAACACTGCTCAGACAGTAACTGGATGCTAGGCCACGTGCTTCTTCTCTCCGGGGTGAGCTCACCTCATGTCTACCTCCTTTCTGTTGCACAGTGCCGTCAAAGAGCTACATCGCATCGTCGTCGACGTGTACTGATTCCCGCTCTTGTCCAATTCCCATAGGGAAAAAACATAGCCGATCAGACAGGTGTTCTCCGAGGCTTATGCGCGGCGCTCCAACTTCAGCTGGGTAGACATTCAGAGTCACGTTTGTCATTGTTACTGTTCATTGTATTGACCAGCCGAATGTACGGTCCAGTGATCAGTTTATTCTGTTAGTTTTTCCGGAGACCGCCATCCAGTAATGGTCACCTCCGATGAGGATTCCTCTCGCTCCTGCGTCTGCCTGTGCTTTCTAGCTCCTGGCGCAGTTCTTCCCCTGCTACCTGCATAATGGATGCATACACACTGGCCATTTCTGATATTCCTTAGCTTCACTTTGACTAAGTTACAAATGATCAGTTTTGGTGTATTGGAGCCAAATGTATGTCGTTTTATTGTTTCTTCTCCTACCTTCTGGAGTTTGTGACACTTCTTTTTGACAAAGCTGTGTTGGCCACCACCATCTAAAAGGCAGCGGGTTACCTGTCTGAACAGGAGTCTCGATCCATACTGTAGCTGTCTGTGATAGGACTGTCTGTCTTTTGGAGTTGCTAGAATTACACATTTTCCATTTGCCTTTAAATCTGCAGTCTCTGGCCATCTGCCTCGCTCACTCCAAAGCACACAAAGCATCTTCTGAATTTTTCTCATTTCTTTTCGTTCCTTTTTTTTCCACGGTTAACTCCTATGACATGTTTTGTCCACACTGTTCATGGGTTGGTCCGTATCTTGCCCATCTTTGGTACTTTACGGTGTGTAAAGCTTGACAACCGAATCTCTGATATTTGGCTGTCCCTTCCGTACAGCTATGTCTGGATGTTTAATTTGTGACGAACATCAAACATTTAGTTGGCATTTCCCAGAGAGATTCACAGCCAATCTCTGCCTATTACATCTTAATACCTTCCAAACCCTCCACTGTTGAATGTCGATTGACACCTGACAGGAAAAACCTTTCCTTTGAAAACCACCCATTCAAATGAAATGATATATAACACACAACAACTAAAGGTATATCATACATAATATAAAATACATCACCAAACAGAAAAAAAGGAGCAAGGAGGGTATATGGTATTGTCATGAATTTATTGATATTTAGCAAGCAGAAAAACAAGACTTAAAATGAGCCAGACGACCAGCAGGTGGGAGCTAACAAGCAGCAGGGCTATGGGGTAAAAGTGTCGCGAGGGAGGTTTCCTCTCGCTGGCACCTGCCTCGGGGTCTTCCCCGTGGGCCACGTCTCCCTGGGTCAGCCGACTGCAGGGCCGCACGCCAGCAGGCCAGACACAACCACCACACGGAGAGAGACACATATATAGACAATATATATAGAGAGGGAAATAAGTAAGATCACTGCTATTGTTGCTGATTTCGTGGACGCTAGATCAGTGGTTCTCAACCGCTGGCTTGTGAGCCACATGCAGGGCCAGATGTGTGCTGCATGTCCAGATCTGCATCCAGACCTGAGCGGACTGCACACGGACGCTGATGCCCACTTTGTCGGAGGAAAATTAAATATTAGTAAATATATTTAGTAAACTTCACTGCATTTTTTAGGCTGCACATTTATAAAAAAAAATTCTTAAAACTAAATTTCCCACTGCAGCATGAGACCAATACAAGTTTAGCCATTCTTGTTTGATGGCAGCTAGGAAGTTAGCTATGGTTTAGCCAAGCGTTATGCCAAGTATATAAAGTGATGGACAACAGGATCTAAAAATGTAAAATAACCATAACATATCACAGAGGGATGTATCCACAACACACCGACAGAACATTTAAAAAATAATATGAATATACATCTATATATATATATATATACACACAAAAGTAAGCTACTAAACTCAGCCAGTCTCAGGATTGAAGGGATGTGAATCCCCCCTGCAATCCCCCGGCATTACACAACACAACCGTTGTGTTGTGTAATTTGCAATTCGGCAAAGTCTGAACGCTGTTGCTTCATTCAGCTACGTAGCCAGGAGGGAAACTCCACTCATTAAATGAGCTTGAAGGAATAAAAGGAGATCGATAGATTGGAATGATTTGAGATTGCAATGGATTTCATGGAACATCATTTTCTGGTGCCTGATGCCAATCTTGATAACCCTTAATTACTGATTTCTGTTGTTCATCACTTTAAATTTGGTCTTACTTCCATAGACGACAAAAGCAAGACATTAAGAAGTCTTGAGTTCTGTTTGGGCACTAACTCGATGACTACGGTGTTGAGAAGCACTGGTCTAGACCAAGTGGGACTCTCTCTGGCTTACGAAGCACGGTGCCGCATTGTGAAATGTGTTGGTTGATTGCAGATGGAGGGATCATGCAACCAGATGGTGTCTGGGTCCTTGGTGAATGTCTTGATGTGAAATTCATGACTTCATGTCTTGAGGAATAAATGCACATATTTCCTGTCTATGTGGGCCTTTCTTGCACTTAATTGAGGTATGCATATCAAATTGGAATAGTCAAACCAAAAAATACAACCCTCACCTTTGAGCAGGACTCGCTTGTAAAAGTGAGTTTTTAATTGTTGTAAGTGGTGTTGTAAGAGATAAGTGGTGTTGCATTCACTCTCTCCTCCATGTTGAAAGATGTGAATAGCAAGGAGAATGCGCAGCGATTGTGATTGAGGGTTCTCAAGTGGAGGACTTGATGGGACATGCAAGGTAATGGGTTACTAGAAGCTAAGTATTCTGACAATGACATGGCGTGCTGAGCAAATGCTTTCTCCATGAAAAATGGATGAAAACATGCTCTTTTTATTGCCGAACAAGTCGAGGGATATTTTATGATGAGATTGTCTTAGAAAAAGTAAAATTAGTGTTTTATGAATCATGTACACAAACTGTACATGATTCATAAATGTCTTCATAATTAAATATAAACACATAGTTTCTAAATGTTCATTAGAATTTGTTAATAAGTGACAATACTGGAAGATCACCCAGACATATTATATGGTGTCTGCCAGAACAGATGTCCTCCTAACTCCGGCACGGTCACTAAGCAAGTTCAATATTTACAAAAATTCCTAACAGTTTACACAACGTCCTACTCAGTTCCTAAAAGTCTTTACCACCGATTACAAATAGTCTATCTGCTGATTCCTAGAGATGCACTCCTTGTGGGTAGCATCTGGTATATTTATTGGAGATGTCAGGAATAAGAAAAACAGTTACTACTACTACAAACATTACTATTTAGTAATTTATTATTAACTTTTATCAAAAGCAAGCTTTAATTTGTTTGTGATCTTTTTTTTCTTCTCATGTCATTAAGGAGCAGGTAGGGGTTACACCTCTTGCTCCTCTTTCCCAAGAGGAATTGGTAGACACCCTGAAACCAACGTCTACCAGTAAGGTGAAGTCCCAAAACAACTTAAACCTCCAAATCCCTATAATCTAAATTAATTCTTCCAAAAATAAGCGTATAGGCCTGCAGTCACTTTTTTCAAAGTCAAAGCTTTTGTGCTTTCAAAAATTAAAGCTTGTGGTTTCTATTACAAAATAAAAGCGTACTGTGCCCCTCTCATGTAATGCGTATGAATCTTGAATGGTGTAGGATTCAGAAATGGCTTCCATTATGCAATGAATGGAACAAATGATTCACAACAGGGCATCGTTGCAACTGGCACCCACATGCTACACAAACAGAACAAGTGATGTACATGTGCTGCGATGTGGTGACACTTAGTATCAGGTTCAAGGCATTACTTCAACCAACAAATACTGGGGAAAAAGCACCTTCCCATGTTTTTGTGTGGATTCAACAGATTTGTTTGGCAGATTGGGTGAAGCAATGGCTTTGTAAACAGTGAGGTGGATGTCGAGTATGGTCGTGTTGTCCAACGCCTTACCTTCGCATACAGTCCAGTGCACGCACAAAGTAGTCCTTGCTGAGCTGATGCTCATCACGCAGTAGGGCACACTGCTCTAAGGTTACAGACATAGCCGTCCGGTCTTTGGCACTTTTACAGCTGGTGAACCTGATGCCGTTAAGCCTCCGACAGATCTGGAATGGGGAGAGGGGGTACGACACATTAAGCCATATATTGGAAGAATAAAAACCTATCCAAAGCCAAAAGAAAAACCGCCCTACTTGTCCTCACTTTATATGGTGTCATCATGTGGAGCAAAATCAAGGGAAACACTGACCAACTGCCGATTTTATCCATATATATATATATATACACACAATAACATTACAGTAGCTAATGTTATCATTATTTTGTTATGGACATGATGATATCTGTGTGTGTGACAAGCATGAAAACGTATTTGGTGAGATAAGAACAGTTTAAAGGGCAGTTCCCCTTTCATGCTATCAGCATGGTTCAACTAGAGTGCGATCATTCACCATTTTTATTACCACAATTATAATTTTCCTACCAACTTGCTGCTACTCATTTTCATTTCATATTGAGATTGTGAAATATGTGTAATGCCTGTAACAATATAAATACATAGATGTGAAACATGGTGTGGCAGTCGCTCCTGCCACACGCCACGTTGAGTTGAGAATGCATTTATTGGCGATAGCAAGATCTAATACGCCAAGCAGATGTTACGTGCTGCCATGGCAGAGTCTTTCTTTCTTTCTTTCTTTCTTTCTTTCTTTCTTTCTTTTTTTCTTTTTTTCGTGTGTGTGTGTGTGTGTGTGTGTGTGTGTGTGTGTGTGTGTTGATAGCTGTTTTATCATGTGGGCCATGATTGCTCTGCACCACAGATGTGCAGCCCCAGAGTCTGGGGTCCGAGTCAGATGAGGCTGTAAACCAGCTATGAACAACACACATTCCATACATGGATGTATTTCTAAACATAAACCATGCTAAAACTGAGTTTGTTAAGACTTAAAATACTGTTAATAATAACTGTTTATATTCTGTTGAAGTGAAGATAGCAGCGTTTCCAAGACCAGCATAAGTCTTTATAAATAGTTTGCGATATTATATTTTCCTCTATGTTCTCAGCTACAAGTAATACATTGTGTCAAATGCCTAACCTGGGATATCTCAGTTCTTGCCCTGTCAGGGTTATTTAGATTTTATTTTATTTAGTCACGTTCTGTTTTAACGCAAGGCGTTAAATGCCTATGCTTACATGGTAGATCAATGGTTAAATATATTGGCTCTAACTCGGCTTTGTGCACTAATCTTGTGAGACAATGCACCATGAGAATACATAATGACATTGATATCCTGATATTCTTGCCATTTAATTCACAGATTACACACAGAGCCTAACATGTAGCGTGAAGGGGGGTAAGATCGAGCGGCTCGATCGGCGCGTAGTACCGTTCCAGCGAGCCAGAGTATTTCCACATTCTTCCTCTTCTTCATCACTACATTCTGGCGCAGAGATTCAAGTAACTCCTTTACATCAGAGTGTGTCTGAAAACACGGTAGACCTGTGAAAGAAGAAGACATTCAAAGAAATACAATTATTTACACATCCCTGAAGAGCACACATTGCAGGATGCATTAGCAGGGTCTTCTTTGTTGTTAGAGCCACGGTATAATACATGGGGAATAAAATGAAATGCAAATGCAGGTTTTTCATTTAGTTTTTTAGTTTCTCTGTTTCTATACTATTATCATTTCAAAATGTGGACTTACATTCTACTGGCAACTTTTCACTTAACGATTTGTAATAAACTTCTAAAATGTCAAAGTTCCTCTGGTTTATTCTCTCTTGGAGGGAGATGTCTCCGAACCTGCATGGGTGAAAGAGAATCGCAATGGTCACATTAAAGCCATCCATGCGAAGAGTGTTTCAATCATCATGAAAGTCAAAGGAACTAAAGAAAAAATGTGTAAAAGCTTGCCATAAAAAACATACGACAATAATCACTGGCTTTAGCTTAGCTTCCTTAGGGGCCAACTAATACAACTGATAAAAGTGAAATATAAAAGTACTACATTCACCTCCTCAGGGAGGAATAAAGTATCCATCCAGCCACCCATATATATATATAATACATATATTACAGTGTATTTATGGAACTATATACACAACTTTAAAGGTAACTTTTAAAGCTGCAAGGTGCCCAGTCTAGAAACAGCCCAGGCAGTTCTGAGGTACCTCTCTGCTAGAGTTTGTTGTTCATTGATTCCCACGTTAAACAGCACAGGGAAAACTCTTAGAGGCCGGCCCTCCTTGATTTCTTCAGGCAGACTATGGAAAGCCAGTCGGGGTAATGGGACTTCTACAGTGTAGTGGTCTCTGGAAAGAGAGAGAGAGGCAGAGAGAGAGGGACACACAGATAGAGAGACAGAGAGAGAGAGAGAGAGAGACACACACGCACACACACAGACACAGATAGAGAGACAGAGAGAGAGAGAGAGAGAGACAGAGAGAGAGAGAGACAGAGAGAGAGACACACACACACACACACAGAAACAGAGCGAGACAAAGACAGAGAGAGAGACAGACAGAGAGAGACACAGACAGAGAGAGAGACAGACAGACAGAGAGAGAGAGAGAGACACACACACATACAGAGAGAGAGAGAGAGGCAGAGAACAAAGAGTAAAACATCAAGTGGGAAAAGAGAGAAAGTAGAAGAAAGGTGATATGTTCAAATTGCTGTTCAACTTAATATGTTGGGAAAGGGACGCTTCTATGCAAAGCCACTTACTGACAGATGAGGCTGAGAACAGGTAGAGCAACGACCACAAATACCACATAAGTGTTACGTTACGCAAACCACATCGTATCAGTTCTGGTTCTACACGTACAGTTTCTCTTTTCTGCATCGTCTACAGTTCCGCTTTAAGGGAGAGAATAACGGTGGGCTCCACCACAGCCCCCCCCCCCATCCTCACCGCCGGCCGCAGATGAAAGGTTGGCGGTCACTGAGGTCGTCCGTCTTGGCCTCTGTGATCTTGAACGACACTCTGTGCAGATCCGAGATGCCGACGTCCATGTCCTCCAGCATGCCGATCTCCTCGCCTTCACGTGAACACACAACACACCGCGTGGCAACCCGGGGTATCAGGGCCAATCCCGACACGCTCACCCAGAGACTCACAGACTTAATACAGATAAATATAATAAACTTAATACAGATTGTATTGGCTGTGGTACATATATGTTTGTATTATTATTTTCGCCCTTGTACTGATGTGTGCTGCTGTTACACCTCAATCCCCCTAGTACCCATCTATGTATTAGGGCCGGGGTATCGGTACTAATTCCCCAATTTGGTTTCGATTTCAATTCACAAGGTTCCGATTTCGATTCCACTTCCATTAGGGATATTTCTGTTACAATACCCACTGCTGAGATATGAAAGAGATTCGCTGATAACTAAAGCTGTGAGCTGTACAGGGAGCCTGAAGAAGAATGTATTTATAAGTATCATACCTGCAAACTCATAAGGGTTGAAAAAGGTGACAAAAAAAAGGCCCCCAGACCGGACAGTCCGCCCTAAAGCCGGACGAATGGCCACCCTAGTGCTGTGGTTTATCTTGATTACGATTGGTGGTCGTGTAACGTGAAACGTGGAGTCATTTTTTTTATTGTGAAGAGATAGCAAACTTGTTTCTCGCTCATTATACAGTCGGTTAGTATACAGTCTATGGTTGGTTGATTGGTTGGTCGGTCAGTCGTGAATTTCACCGAAAGGTGACTAGTTTGCAGGTATGAAGTATACTTTATATGTATATATATATATATATATCATATGCCTTAAAGCTAGGCTCCACTAGCTCCACTAGGCTGCTGTGTCGTGTCCTCTCTGGAAGCAATTGAAGGGGTTGGGATTAGCATTAAATGGCCTTTCTTTCATGTAACAGTCAATAGATCAATAGTTTGCTTCTTAAATACTCTATTTACACTATTTATCAATGTGGAAACAGCCATAGCCAAACCTTCATGGAAGTCCTTTTCAACGTGTAGTTGAAAAAATAAGGAGTGTGTTGGGAAGGTGTGGAGCGCCAGGTCCGCAGGCAGGCTGTGTTACTCACTGTAGGTGCTGAGCAGGCTCTCAAACTGGGCCAGCACCCCGACCAGGTGGAGCTGCTTCAGGAAACCCTCGTCCTGCATGCCAGCAGACAGCCTCATGATGAACCCACAGGCCAGGGCGGATAACTGTACACACACACACACACACACACACAGATACACACACACTTTTTATTATGATTGTGATGAAAAACTATATAAATGAGGTTTTCACCAGAGAGAGTCCCAGAGGGTGGGGGCCGCCACACTGAAGGCTCTGTCCCCAAAAGGTTGGTGTGGGGGGTGGTGTGCACACGGGTATGGGGGTGAAGGGGATCAGATAGGTCCTGGGGTGGGGGGGGCAAGGGCATGGAGGGATTCATAGGTGAGGAGGAGGATTTTTTAGCAGATGCGGGACTTGACCGGGAGCCCGTGAAGGTGGATGAGGGTGGGGGTGATGTGCTGCCAGGGCTTGGTGTGGGTGAGAACACCGGCGGCTCAGTTCTGCACACACTGGAGCCCATACAGGGCTTTGCTGGGTACCCCGGACAGGACTCTGTTGCAGTCATCCAGGCGGGAGCATTGGATGAGGGTCTCTGCCACGGAGTCTGAGAGTGGCGGCCCGAGTCGGGAGATGTTTTTGAGGTGGTAGCAAGCAGATTCGGTGATGGATTTGATGCGGGACTAGAATGGGGTGCACACAAAAGTCTGCTGTCTAAAATGAGGGGTGGGGTGCACACAAAATCTGGTGTCTAAAATGAAGAAACCAAGATAAAACTGGAGGTCAGAGCCCCATGAGTAAGGTAGGAGTGGGTTTAAAAGGTGAGAGCAATAGAGCGGGGGGTTGAGTCTGGCAGATGGCGGGATTGGAAGATGTAAAAGCCTTAAAGTTGACCGGCAGCCAGAGCAAAGAGGGGGGGGGGGGAGGGGTAATACAGTCATGATGTCATGACAGTGAATTCAGGTACATGTCATTGAGGAGCAGGTATGAGTCTTGCTGGCACCTTGGGGATTGAACCCAGTAGCTTTTGACACTGGGAGTCAACCGCCCAAAACACTGTCACTATCCTGCCCTCTATAATAGTAACGGTAATAGTCAGTGATGCTGTTTTTGTATCGATACATGTTTCCATCTTTCAATTTACCTAATGACTCAAAAGACCTGACAGTGTGGGTGATCAAACCATGGTAACCGTCGCTCCTCAACCGATTCTGCCGATGAGCATTTAGCGGCAAGTTGCGTTGCCACGGCGGTTACGTTAAGAGTCAGGATGCGTGTTGGCTACCTACTGCCTGACTGAAGACCACATCCCTCCTGTGCTGGAGGTGCAGGCCCTGGGGCACGCTACAGGCCGTCTCCTGCAGCAGCACAAAGGTCATGGCCCTCTTAGCTCGCTCCACCACGTCCACCACACACTCCCTCAGCCTGGCCACCGGAGGGCGCAGTTGCTCCTTCCAGTCACCTTCAGGAGAGAGAGAGAGAGAGAGAAGAGGGCTAAACCAAGACCTGGTTGTCAGGGAGGAGGTATATGCAGGAACATTATTTTGGGGAAATGTTTTCGATCAAATTTTCACTTCACAATGGTTAACACGAAAGATAAAACCATGGCAAGCCAAGGCAAGGCAAGGTTTTGGTGCTCCAAATACAGAAAACCAGCTGGTAGAGGGCAATTCACTACGAACAGTGGACTTTTCTTATTTGAAACGTGAATAACAACAGCATGTCCGCAGATGATCACGTGATGAACCTGCCAGTAGGGGGCAGTGTTTGTCCGTCTGATTATCTAGGCTTCATGTTCCACACTGCTTGTCAATGCTGTCTTAACATTCTCAGAAGTTAGTGGAGGAATAGTTCACACACACACACGCACACACGCACGCACGCACGCACACACACATGCACACACGCAAACACACACACGCACGCACACATGCACACACACACGCACGCACACATGCACAAACACACAGTTAATTGCATTGCCTTGTCAAAGACATCATGTCTTATCTAATTCTGCAAATACCGCCTCTGCATCGGAAAAACGGAAGGGGAGCGCAACACTAACTGTCAGCTGTTGCCAGTCCACCTGTCCAAACATCCACGCCCCCCCGCGGCCCTGTCATCAGGAGACATGGCTTCACTAATCTCATGCCCAGAGATAACCCCCCCCACTCATTATTCCTCCCCACGCGTCTGTTTAGACATCCAGGTGACCGCTTGCCCCCGCTGACCTGTTCTTAGTCTTCATAGCAGGGGAGTGGAATAGTCTGACTATGAATACTTCATGTTCTCTGTATAGGCGTAGACCAGAGTGTGTTATGCACACTCCATATGTGCACACCGTGTACCGATACGCACGCGCTTGCGCATGGCCGTTTTATTTTTTAATTGCTCTCATTTTTGTGCTCCCTCTCTCTTTCCCAGCTCTCTCTGTCTCTTTCTATGGCTCTCTCTCGGCGGCCCTTAGTGGCCTTGTTTGTACTAATGCTGCTACATCATGCGCCTTCTCCCTCTCTCCCAGCTCTCTCTCTCTCTCTCTCTGTCTCTCTCCCAGCTCTCTCTCTCTGCTAATAAACGAATGCTGCTCTATCATGTCTCGCTCTCTCTCTCTCTCTCTCTCTCTCTGTCTGTCTCTCTCTCCCAGCTCTCTCTCTCTGCTAATAAACAAATGCCGCTCTATTATGTGTCCCTAGCTCTCTCTCTCTCTCTCTCTCTCTCTCTCTCTCTCTCTCAGTCTGTCTCTCTCCCAGCTCTCTCTCTCTGCTAATAAACAAATGCCGCTCTATAATGTGTCCCTAGCTCTCTCTCTCTCTCTCTCTGTCTCTGTCTCTCTCTCTCTCTCTCTCTCGCTCTCTCTCTCTCTCTCTCTCTCTCTCTCTCTCTCTCTCTCTCTCTCT